>JZKD02S1602384.1:163611-176845 GCA_000966675.3 Picea glauca
CTCTGGTAAGTCAACTTGTCTCTGTTAATATTACGATTGCAGAAGAAGATAAGTGTATTACTTTGTTATTTTCTTTTCCAGACTCTTGGGATAATCTGGTTGTAGCAATTGGTAGAACCACTCAATCTACATTGAAGTATGAGGATGCAGTTTCATCCTTGTTATCTGAAGAGATGAGGCAGAAAAGCATGGATAGTCATAGCACATATGCTTTATTTGTAAGAGGTTGTACCCAAGACATGAATCCTAGTAAGCCGTTTGGGGGGAGATCTAAATATACAGGTAGATCTAAGTCTCCAGGAAAATATTTGAGGAAATGTTGTAAGTGTGGTAAAACATGGAATTATAAGAAAGATTGCAAGTCTAAGAAGGTAAACCAAAGGGATCTGATAGTACCTCTTCCACAGAGGCGAAAACCTCCACTGAATAAGGAGGTGATGTTTACCTGGCATCTATAGGTACACATGCAGACCGTGATGTATGGTTGATCGAATCAGGTGCATCATACCATATGACTCCTCACAGGGAGTGGTTCTCTGAATATGAAAAATATGATGGTGGTGATGTATTCCTAGGAGATGAATCGATAGAAAAAATCATGGGACGTGGAAGGGTTAAGTAGCTGCTAAAAGATGGAAGGATTAGAACTGTCCTTGGGGTTCTGCACGTTCCAAAACTATCCAGGAGCCTAATATCTGTAAGCAAGTTGGATGATTCAGGAGTGGATACTTTATTGGGAAAGGGAAATTGCAAGATGGTACGGGGAGAAATGGTGATGATGAGGGGAGTTTGGTGTGGAACTCTGTACAATTTTTTGGGAAGCACTTATACTAGTGGATGTAATAGTTATGTTGTCCCTGAGAAGAGAAATGAAGGAGAAACGACCAATACTGTCCCTGAAAAGAAGACCATGTTGTGGCATCAAAGACTGGGGCATATTGGAGAAAAGGCCCTTCGAACACTACAAGGTAAAGGTATGGTTGAAGGTATGTCTAATTGCACTCTAGATTTTGATTTCTGTGAACTTTGCATATATGGTAAACATAATTGAGTAAGAATCTCATCTGGTGCTACAAGAACAAAGGGGATCTTAGAGTTGATACATAGTGATGTGTTTGGACCTGTTCTTGTTCCATCCCTAGGTAAATCTGTGTATTATGTTTCATTCATAGATGATTTCTCAAGGAACACATAGATTTATTTTATTAGAAAGAAATCTGAGGTATTTGATAAATTTAAAGAGTTTAAGGCCCTGGTAGAAAATCAAACAGAAAAGAAAATAAATGTATTGAGAACAGATAATGGTGGAGAATTCTGTGGAAATGAATTTGAAGAATTCTGTAAGAAGTGTGGTATAGCAAGGAAGAAGACTAATCCATACACTCCTCAACAAAATGGAGTTGCAGAAAGGATGAACATGACACGCATGGAAAAATCAAGGAGCATGCTCAGTGGTGCTGAGTTAGGACATGAATTCTGGGCAGAAGGAGTGCGTACAACATGTTACATGGTCAATCTATCACCTTCATCAACGTTGGATGATAAAACTCCACACGAGGTATGGACTGAAAAGAAACCCTCTCTTCAACATCTTAGAGTGTTTGGTTGTGATCCTTATGTACATGTTCCAAAGGAAAATAGGAGTAAGCTGGATAGAAAGGTTGAAAAGTGTATCTTTATTGGTTATAAAGATGGTGTGAAAGGTTATAAGCTTTGGAACCCAAATACCAAGAAGATTGTTTACAGTCGAGATGTTGTTTTCAGAGAGGTAAAAGATGTTTCCAAACATGAATTCCTACCAAGGCTAGAAGAACCTGAGAAAATAGATCTTGTGTTGGATGATGCAAAATCTGAATCATCTGAAGAAGATGAAGCAGAAGAAGAAGAAGAACCTCATACCCTAGTATTGAGGAGATCAACAAGAGAAAGAAGGCAACCAGAAAGGTATAGTCCACCTAATTTCCATTCCAATTTTGCATTATCTATTACTGATGATGATCCCAGAATTGTCAGGGAAGCAATATAGTAAACTCTGGAAGAAGTCCATGGTTGAAGAAATGAATGCTTTGGATAAGAATGAGGCATGGGATATAGTTGAGTTGCCAGCTGAAAGAAAATTTGTTGGTAGAAAATGGTTGTTTAAGAAGAAGTTTAATGGAAAAGGAAAAGTGGAGAAACACAAAGCTCGGTTAGTAGCAAAAGGTTATTCCAAGGTAGAGGGAATTGACTTTGGTGAGATTTTTTCTCCTGTTGCTAAATTAACTTCTATTAGATTTATTTTATCTATTGTTGCTGCTTTTGATATTGAAGCGGAACAGATGGATGTGAAGAAAACATTCCTACATGGGGATCTAGAAGAATAAATCTACATGAAGCAGCCAGAAGGATTTGTAGTGAAGGGAAAGAAAGAGTTGGTCTGTAAGCTAAAGAAGTCACTATATGGTTTGAAGCAATCACCTAGGATGTGGTNCAGAGAAAATATGTTGAGATGATATTGCAGAGGTTTAATATGCATGGAAGTAAACCGGTCAAGGTTCCTATTCCTATAGGTGTAAAGTTATCTGTAGATCAGTGTCCCAAGACACAGGAAGAAGAAGAGGACGTGTCCCATGTTACGTATGCTAGTGTAGTTGACAGTTTGATGTATGCAATGGTCTATACTAGACCGGACATTGCACATGCAGTGGGAGTTTTGAGCAGGTATATGTCAAAACCAGGGAAGGAGCATTGGACAACAATACAGAGGGTCTTCAGGTATTTGCGTGGCACTACCAATTATGGATTGTGCTACCAAGGAAGACCAGGATTGGACAGAGTGGTGGACATACATGGCTTTGTTGATGCAGACTGGGCTGGAGATATGGATCGCAAAGGATCTACAAGTGGGTATGTGTTTAACCTATTTGGAGGAGAAATCAGTTGGATGAGCAAAAGACAGGCTGTAGTGGCACTCTCAACTACAAAAGATGAATACATGGAAGCTACTCATGCAAGCAAGGAAGCAGTATGGTTACAAAGATTGTGTTAAGGTATTGGGTTGATACAACAAGCACTGAGATTGTATTGTGACAGTCGGAGTGCAATCTTCTTGGCAAAGAACCCAACTTATCATTTGAAGACAAAGCATATTGATGTTCAGTATCACTTTGTGAGAGACATGGTTGAGGAAAAGAAGGTGTTGTTGGAAAAGGCTGACACTTTGAAGAATCTTGCAGACACATTGACAAAGTCTGTGAGCACAGAAAATTTCTCCTGGTGTAGATTAACAATAGGCATTGTTTCCCTGTATTGTTGACTATATAATCTTGTGGACCCCTGGATGCAAAGAAAACAACAAGTGGGAGAATGTTGGGTATGTGTTATATTCTTTGCATGTGTGTGTGTGGGCGCGTCAGATTCAACAACTGCGTCTGACGATCCCTCTAGTATTGTCATTTGTGTCGTGTGCGACGGGCGCTTCCTAGGGTGTCCCAGGGGGGGCCAGGTATGCCCCCCTTGGTTACGTGCAACGTCCCGATTTTTTTTTTTGGGCGGTTTTTGCTATTTTTAGCGGTTTAAATTAATCCCAGATTAAGGGATTAGGGTTTTGGTATCTACAGAATGCCTAAAAACATTGTATATATTGTATGGTGAATGGTGAAATTCAATATAATGAATATAAGAGAGGTTTTCCCCGGTTGAGGGTTTCTGGTATAAATCTTCGTGTACTATGTGTATGAGCCATTGATTAAATTTTGTTTTGCTTAAGAATCTATATGCATTGCTTTACTTCACAGGTTTAAGACTTACAAAAACTGCAACATTTGCAGCACTGCCATAAAATAAGTTGTTCCCAGTATCACTGACTGAAGAAATGCATGTAGATATAGTGTTGCCATCATAAAACATAGCTACATTTCCCAAAACATTTCTCCCTGTTGTGTTAATAGCTCATTTACTCTCTTTTTCCTTCCTTGCTTTCACTTTAAATTCTAGATATTACTCTACAGGGGTAGGTAAATTCAGATCTATATTTATTGGCAGCTCTGGTGGAATTCCTTCTAGGAAATTTAGGTACATGTGTTTACTTTTTTCTCTATTTTTTACCCTTTGCATTATTCTTAACTGTAGATCGTTGTTTCTTCTTGACTAGAGTCTGAACTGGGATTATAGTGTAATCCTCATTTTCATCAATTTCCCTCTTTATATCTAGATTGGAATATATGTCAGTGTCTTCATCTATTCTAGACTTCTTTCCTCAACTAGTGGTATCTTTCTCATGGTATTCACCTATAGGAAAATCTCCAATAGTTTGTTGAGTTTGCAATTTCCTCTTGCTAGCCCGAGTTACCCTAACTGTAGGTGATTCTTCTTTTATTAAGAATTCAATGGCCTCAAGAGTTTGTTTTTGTTTGGTTGATTTCTTCCCTTTTACAGTTTTGGATTTAGTTGGCTGTAAATCCAGTTTTAAAGACTGGATTAACAATCCCAGGATCTCTGGACTTCATTTAAAGAGGAGACTACTAATGTTCTAATCAAACCCTAATGAAAGAGACTACTTTTTGTTGTAGCGGGATGGGATTGGACCCTCTTAAACATCTTGGATAAACTTTTTAACAAAAAATAGGGTAAGTTAAGAGGATAATCACCATTTATATGAATCAACAGTCTTATATGATAAATATAAACCAAGGAAAACCCACCTTCACATGTAATGTACCTGTGTATAATTAGTAAGGCAATGTGTCATTCTTTCCTTACCCAGTTGTGTGGTATACTCTTGCCCCAGTTAGGGTTTTTCTTCTCTGGAATTAGAAACTGGTTTACAAATTTCTTCCACCATCTTTCTCCATACATTGGTAATCTGGAAGCTTTAGCAATAGAATGTTATGTCACATGCATCAGAAGTTTGCCAACCACAGATTCAAAACCGTCAAAATTCTGTGCAAAAACCATCAAAATATGTTCACCATGCCCCTGGAACGTTGAGAAGAAATCGAACCATCCAACATCCTTAAAATTCCGCGCTATATGAGGGAATGCTTCAAGAAACTCCGCGCCTTCTGGTTCTAGTTTGATTACCTGACCACTCTTTTTTGGGTGCCATACTGCTAATATGACTTTGTAGACATTTCTGAGAAGATTGATGGTTGAATCCTTGATTCCTGAGAGCTGTTTAAAACCATAAGTTATTTCTTAATCTACAATCCCTGCATAAAATAACAAACATACTAAAATAAGAAGGTGATGATTTCATCCATGGTGATCATATGTGTTGATTTGATGCAGGTATGGTGAGTACAAATCAATCCTTCGTATAATTCTCTTATCATAAAAATAGCGACCCGAAATAGATCATAAATAAGTAGGCAGATATTTTAATCATGATTTGAAAAGTTAGAACACGATCTAGGCAGGGTGGCACATGCAAAACCATGATTATTCTCGACGCTACGAGAATAACGTTATTCCTGCAGCACCTTTTCTGACTTGGCACAATTTGAAAATTCAAATAATGAAACGACAAGTGACGTGACAAAAAAAAATCCTCATATCAAATCCTAATCTTTAAAAACTTCAAAAATCATTTAAAATGTGCAATAAAGATTGAAAAGTAATCTTCCAAGCCAAGAGGTAAAAGCAAAATTTTAATAGAAAATCATGAAAAATGAGTAGGACAGGGGCTAGGGACACCCATTCAGTCAAAAAACAAGGTTAGGGATTGACACCAGGTATGGACATTATGAATTTGTAGTGGTGCCATTTGGACTGACCAATGGACCAACTATCTTTATGTGCTTAATGAATGACATATTTAGAAATTACTTGGATAAGTTTGCCATTGTATTCTTGGATGACATACTTGTTTATTCTAAGTCCAAAGAAGAGCATGAAAATCACTTGAGGTTGGTGTTGCAAGTACTGAGGGAACATAAATTGTATGCCAAGATAAGAAAGTGTTCTTTTTACCAAGAACAAATCCATTATTTGGGGCACATTATTTAAGAAGAAGGTATAGCAGTAGATCCAAAGAAAATTGAAGCCATTAGAGGGTGGCCAACACCAAAGAATGTTGTTATAGAAAATTTTGCCTCACCCCATGCAAAGTGCTTGGATGGCCTTTCAGTTTCCCTATGCAGACTTGAAGTCCCCCTTTGTACCTTCCAGAGAAAAAAAAGCACATTTTTCCACATATACGCATCCTACCAATTAGACAACAAGCGTATATGCAGGTCGCTCCACTACAACCTGCGTACATCAGGTTTGGTGCTCAAAATTAAAAATTATGTCGGGTTTCCATGTCACGTCACGAGATCCATGATACTTGAACTTCCATATACCGAAAACGCCCAGAATCGGCCCTTCAGTTCCACTTGAAGGCTATAAATTGAGCCATATCCAAGCCTTGGATAAGAGGAGAATTCAACTATGGAGAGCAAAGATACTCTAGAGAAATTCACTTCACATTGAGTTTGCATCCCTTTATCCTTGAATGTCTGAACTCATTGATCAACCCCCAATCTCTTCCTTCTTTGTGATGGAGAACTTCATTGTCTCCTTTATATGAGCTTGTCATTGGTGGAGGATTGAAGTGGTGGAGGACCAGTTGGAGGGACTTAGTTTCTCGGTTCCGATATGTGCCAGTACAGAAGTTTGTCACATATATACTTTTGTTGATTATTTTAATAGAAATACTCTTTTCTCGTCCAATTGATATCTTGCAAATATTTGAATTATTATTCCATGGGCATATTTGTCATGAATGTTAATGGATTATGCTAGGCTATATGCTAACAATATATATTATCACCATATGCTTTTGTATCTTGGTTGTTGAGGACAAGTTGCAAGTATAAATCTTTGAGTTGTGTGCTCAACGATGGTCTTCATTGAACATCCAGACGAGGTAGTCTCTTGACCTTGTCTTGTTAGAATTTCATTTATATAGCATACTTGGGATTATAAATGATTTATGCGTGTCATTCCATATGTTGTGGTTTACCCTAGGCCATAGATAGATTTTCCTCATAACATAATTGGTGACCATACTAAGGATGATCTTCTGTTTGGGGTTTTGAGTGTTTTTCACCTTGACTTGCTCTCCATTAGCCCGAGTTTCCTTGTCGCCTGACTGCTTGATAGCCTATTTTTACTTTGCATATGAGTTTCTTGGCTTAATCCTTGCCTTGACAGTGTTTTACTACATATACGTGGTTTTTCCCTTGACAGACGCATACATACTTGAGTTGCCCTTCTGTAGGGCGCATACATATGTGAGTTTTGCTCAAACAATCATGTACATAATCTCTTTAGGCTTACTGGCTAAGTTTGATGTTTGTCAGGTGAGTTTGGTTGGTCACTGAGTCTTCTTGGGTCTTTGTCCTAACTTTTAAGTGCTTATAGAGTGATAGGAAACCTTCTTATTGTTGAATTTTCAGGTGGTATTCTTTCTTATCATATTTTTAATTTGTTGTACTTGCACATTGGTTTGAGTGTTTGCTTCTTGGTATCATGCTTGGCTTGTCCTTTTTACTTGCAGTGGGGTCTGCTTGTGAAGATGCATTTCAATCCTTGCATTTTCTTCTCTTTGTATTGAAAATACAAAAAAAATTGCTCATTTTAAATTATGGCATTTTCTCTTTTGGTTACTTAGTATTGATCTTGACACATGTGGAAAGATTGCATTTTATTGAAATTGTAGAAATTGCATTGAAAGTTGCATTTAAAAGCTTACCATCTCTTGAGAATTTAAGATTAGGACTTAGCAATATTTTTATATTCGTTTCTTTGATATGCTGAGTCATATTATCATCAGTTTCATGACCACACCTCTTGAGTAAACAAAGCCATTAAAAGTAATATTGATTAATTAAAATTGATTAGAAACGATTTTAGTTCTCAGGGTACACAAACAAGCATAGGACATACGGCCTTGGAATAGGATTGTGTGAGTAAAATTAACCAAGGTTATTAAACTAAACATATGTGTCTGACCAGGGAGTGGTGAAACCCATTGTGTAATTAGTGACGTCAGGAGACTCCGCTCAGATCGGAGTTAAGCACGAGGTCACGCGAAGTTGGTTGCATAGATAGCCCTTTAATACCTTCCTAGCGTTAGATATATTTATGTGGTTTCATTCATATATGGGGGTCTTTATAGTACCTTCATCTCAATGAGAGGTGATGCTTTAAATCTTTTGGGCTTTGTTACCCTGCCCATATGGTGGACCAGACTTACGACTGTTTGCCTGCGCATTGGTTATATTGTGGTGGCTCTAGTTTCTTGAAATAGGTAGCCACATAGGTTACTTGCAGGGGTTATTCTGTAGGTACCTTGAGTCAGATAAGGGTCGGACAACACACATCATTTATGGAGGATTACCTCTCTGGGGGTATCTGACCGACTGCACTATTAAGCCCATGAGGGCCCTTATAACTGATTTTGATACCTCCAATCTTTTGAAGGGAGTCTCAGACCCCTCTTAGGTGAGGCATACCTACTCTAGTGAGGGAGGGCCCTTTTCAGCTACTATATCTTGTTTGTGTGCATTTGGCCTTTTTGGTTTATTTTGGTGTGCTCTCTGATTGTCAGTCAACCCTAGGATTTGGTTTCACATCTCGAGTCTTGAGTCATTGTGGAGCAAGACCAACCTCCTCGCAGATCTTGCCGTTTGTTGAAGTTACCACTGCATTTTGAGTTTTACCAAAGTTTCCTTCTAAAATGCGTAAAGTTAATAGACATGGTACATATATCTAGACCTCCTAGACTTGTGATTATCCAGTTATGGGTACTAAGTCGAGTCTGAACGACACAGGGAGTCCCTCGACTTCTATACCTTCTGTGGTTAATGGGATTCCTTCGACTCCTCCAGCCGCAACGGTTGTAGTGTCAGAGGTTCCCATCCTTACTCATACCCATCTTGTGGCTTCTACTCGACCCATACAAACGAACCCTTTCGGGTCTCTTTTTGGTATGCGAGGATACAATTATCAGTCCATACCTTCAGTCTCTAACCCTTTTTCTTTTGTTATGCCCAATATGATGTCACAACTTTCATCCTCCATTCTAGCGACTAATGCAAATCCTAGTGTTGGACCTGGGGGCATGGCTCCTCCACATACTCCTCTCTCATTTAGTGGAGGTGATATTCCCCAAAACTAATCCTAAGGTAGGAGGCCATCCTCCTTTTCATTCCAGGTCTAATCCTAGTCTCAATGCTTCTGGATGGAGTACTAGACCGGGTAGACAAGCCACTTCCTATATTTCATCCTTTCCCCCTTCTTCCTCCATGTCGATTCCAACAAACAAATTTGTTATGACAAGTCCACCTCTATCCTCCAGAGTTCCACCTAGAGGGAGTCAGTTTCACGCTATGAGCAACCCCCAGCCTGGAGCTCCTCCAACTTGGGGAAATGTTTATAACCCTCATTATGTCATCCTTGTCGGTATGGTGCCTATACAACCTCTTATGAATCAATTTGGAGGAGGATATTACCCTATCGAACAGGGCCATGGTGTATACCAGAACCCTAGATGGCATGTAATCCCTCATCACCAATATTTCCCGGGAGCATGGGCTCAAACGCCGCAACCCCGACTCCTTTTTCTGGCCACGCTTAATCTACCAGATTTGTTGAGATTAATGAATGAACTGGTGCGTCACTATCTGTCATGGCCCCCCATCCCCACCAAGCTTCCTTCAGACAAATTTGAGGGAAATACTGACGAGGATCTAGGTGATCATGTTACTACTTTTCATCTTTGGTGCTCATCCAATTCTCTTAAAGACATTTCTATTCATTTGAGACTATTTCAATGCACCCTCACAGGGGTTGCCGCAAAATGGTACAATAGCTACTAGGGGGAACGTACGAAAACTTTAATTCGATGATTTTGGTCTTTCTCAACCACTTCCAATTTCCGGTTCGTTATGATGCCGACATAGAACTTTTGTGAGCCTTTTGCTAAGATAAGACCACACATATCTCAGACCATATCCAAGAGTGGCATAGACGGAAGAGGTTGATTAAATCCTACATTCCTCCAAAGTTTCTATTGGAGTGGTTCCTTAAGTCCTTATTGCCTTGTATTTCAAAGGATGTTTCTGCATCCAGAATAACATCTGAGGAAGAAGCTATTTTCAAAGCCCAATAGTTGGACCTCATATATGCTCAGTCTGGGATGTTGTATGAAATTCTTCCTGACGCATTGCGATCGAATTATGACCCTAGACAAAAGCCCGGGACTCATGTCGATGGCATCATAGGTTCTGCAAATGCCAAGTCTACATACTTGGTGACAAACCATTTGAAGGATTTGTCTCTAATCCATCATGTAAAAGGACAAGCTTCGACTTCATCCTCCACTCCCACTCAGTCGATGGATGTGCATTATGTACAGTTGTCAGCCAACCCAAATGGTAACCAACAACCAAGAAAGAATAGAAGGAAATGATGAGGTAATAATTGTAAGGGTGGGAAAAATAATAACAAAGCCAAGGACGACACTAACAATGATAGATCGAATAATAATGCTGGTGAGGGAAAGAAAGAAAATCGGAAGGTGAAGTTTCCTTGTAAACTTTGTAAAGATGATCACCTTACCCACCTATGCCCCAAAATCGAGGAAGCCTCAAGGCTCTTATCTCAACTGCCCATTGTGCTGACCAATCTGTTTCTACATAATCAACACATGGCTTTTGGGGTCCTCTAACATTGGTAATGCGTTGAGTGGGTGTCAAAACCCCTTGGCTTATGAAGGTGACCGTCTATGCGTTATTATGATCAACTCTCAGATTGATGTAGCCACTCAATCTCACGATTACGGTTCTTCATAGACTATTATAGGTCCAAAGTCTCCCCCTCCTCTAGAAACACCCTTGTAGATCGAAAATCCAAAACCTCCGCCTCGTATTCCGAAAGGAGTACTAAAACACTTTGCCCACAATCCTAATGCTAGAGCTACCCAAAACTATTCGATTGTCGAAGATCTAGGTCAAACCCCTTGTGCGATGTCGGCTTTGGAGGTGCTCCAGATGTGTCATTCATAGAGGAATGCCTTGTTATCTTCTTTAGGAGATCTAGAACCGCGTGGCTCAAAGTTTATTAAGTTTGACGTCACAGATGTTAAGCCTTGCTTGCCTTACCACGTGGCCTTTCAAATCCATGTGGAGTACACAAAATTTACCATCAAATGCACTGTAATTGATGAAGGTACGTCAAAGTGTGTGATGTCCCTAACCTGTTGGAAAGCCATTGGCTCTCCAACTTTATCCCAATCTATGAATATGTTGACTGCATTTGATGGATGTTCATTTCGACCCCACAAAATTCTTCCTGCTTTTCCAGTCTAGTTAGGTGGAAAGATAGTGGAGGTTGATGTCGAGGTGGTTTATGTGCACCTTGACTATAATTTACTACTAGGGCGTAAAGTGACTTATGCCATTACCGCGGTCGTGTCGTCTGTTTTTCGCACTTTATGTTTTCATCACAAAGGGAAAATAGTGACGATTGATCAATTGTCATTTGCGCATGCTAGTCCTAATGCATCAGTTGGTCCTTTGATCCCAATGATCGATAATTCTTGGCACGCAGCCGAGGATGTTGGTGTCAAAATGTATTCCTCTCTCATGGGTAGCTTCGATTTCGTGGCACCAATCCATCACATTCATGTCATTTCCAGTAGGTCTTTGTCGTTGATGAGGCCTGTTCCTTTCTGCACTTCATTTTTCAACGATCCTTGGACCCTACCTTCCTCGACTATATCGTGCGAAGGTCAATCACACATTGGGATGTCAATGCCATTTTCAACGACAGAGGTTGCATATCAGGTTGTTCTTAACACTACTACTGACCCGGATCCTTGTTCTGCGCAGACGAACGAGGAGGATCCCGTTCTAGAGCCCGTATGGGCCACCCAATCGTCTTGCTCACATGATTGCCTCGACGATACTTTATCTTCAAATGAAGCCATCTCAGAGGCTATTAGTACCATGATCTATAGGGGAAATTTTTTAAATTTAGTGCTATGTTCCGGCAACACATGTGTCAAAAATAGACATGCTACTCTTGCAGCGCCATCATAAAACATGATATCATTTCCCTAAAACCTCCAAGTTCTTCACCAGTTTTTCAAAGTCTCCCATAACATCAATTTTTCAAGTCTTGCAATATGTCATTACCTTTGGTGTCTTTAATTGAATTTGAAAATGATAAATCCCACCTTTAGATTCTAGTGCACTCCAGAAGTCTTGAAATTTGATGAAGTTTTGTAAAACGCCACTATCTTTTCATTTTCCTCCTTGTGTCATTTTGCATGTTCCTCGAACTTTATCCATTTTGATAAATTTTTATTAATTTTTTTTTATTATTTTATGAGTTTTGAAAAAAAGTGTTGTTTATATCAAACCCAATATTTTAGTCGAACTTACCAAATCCCAAGCCATCTCGAATGCCATCAAACATCACAAATCACAAGCCAACATCGAATGCCATCAAACATCACAGTCATCACTTAGTGCCCAAGACTGACTCCGTGTGTTAAGTGCGCCAATGTAAGAGGCCAAGGGATCAAAAGCTTGAGCACAACGCGTCGATAAAAGGTAATGACACTTGGTTATATAGATATTGTAAAACCTTTTAACTTGCTGAGTGCAAAATATATTCCACAATGACAAATCTGTTCTGCACTTGAATACATTATATGGCACCAAATATATATTGCCGTGGAACTGGAAATTCTACTGATATGGAAGCAGTGACAGATATGGTTAGCTCCCAACTAGAGATACACCGTTATGCAACTGGTCGAGGATCGAGGGTTGTCACTGCTCTTACCCTTCTCAAATCTCATCTTGTGAGTGCAGCTCTGGTACTTGGTGGTGTGGATTGTACAGGACCACATTTGCATACAATTTATCCTCACGGATCAACTGACAGTCTACTTTTTGCTACAACGGTTTCTGGTTCTCTTGTTGTTATGGTTATGTTTGAATCAAGATACATAGAAGGCATGACTAGAGAGCAGGGATTGTTAAGAGGGTCGTTGCCCTTTTGTTTAAGCTTGATGGAGAAGGCATGGAGGACCACGCTTTGAAATCTCAAGGAAGAGGTATGTACAGGCATCAAGATGAGATTAATAGTGCCAGTAAAGTAAATATGCCAGTTTTCACAGGTACTAATAGTCAAACTTAGAGTGCCCAAGGAAGAGCCCGATTTTTGTAATTATAAACAGGGTTTTAAGTGTCTAAGGTCC
>JZKD02S1602395.1:0-34058 GCA_000966675.3 Picea glauca
AAAAAATGAAAACACATAAATCTCCTACCAACTTACAACTATCTAACTTGCAACTATATACCCTGTAGCCAACCCCATTTGGGTGTACAAAACCTATATTTATCTCAGAGGGCTCTCATGGTTTCCCCTGGCTACTTGTCTACTCTAAAACTTAACCTAATGACTATCTAGACTAGTCACATTCCAGAGTAGGAGTGGAAACTCCCACTTCACCCACGATCACTCAAGCGTGCCTCAAAATATTTTTCCGGTGCCGAGTTAAGGAGGATTTCAAAATATCGGATGCAACTGCTAGCATTGAGGTCTTGTACAGATTCCCAAACACTGATATGTATTGCTCCACGTGCTTACCAACAATGCTCCTGCATCATCGATAGAATTGGTTGGAAACAAATCTTGATATTCATGCAATAATTCCGTGATCTTATAAATAGTGGCATCATCCCAATAATCTCCAACATTTGCGAGCTTAGGTGCTTGCTCTGTCCCAATATTAAATTTCTTGATTTTCATTGGCTGTCCAATAAAAGGTAATTCGACTCCTGGGCCTTCTATGTCTCTCTATCCTTCTATTTATGTGATGTTCACATTCCTAGGATCATCGTCTTCATCAACATTGATATTGTAAAAACCTTGCAGTTTCTGAAGAGGTACAGTCCATTCATCCTCTTCTTGCTCAACAGGGAGGTTATGTGCCTCCTCAAAGTCTTTCTGTCTTACAACTTGTATAGCTTGATCTACTGTGGGGTACTGACTTTCAAACAAAAATGTAGCTACAAAGTTTTGAGTCATACCATACCAATCTGCAGTGGTGAGGTGCAGTTCTGCTTGAAGATACCAATTGATAGGCGTTGTGTCCAAGGTGTCAATGAAATTATGCACCCACTGATATTGAGGAATGCTGCGCTAGGCCTCCTCACAACTTCTCACATGGTCCTTCAGACAACTCTGACCTGTGTATCGAACTTCGTACCCTTCAACTTGTTCTGAAAAGTGCACTGTCATCAAAGTGCAACATTGCACCCATTTTGTGATGTTATTCTTGTGTGTTCCCCACCATCTTGATGGCGTTTCTTTTAAAGCTTCATCCAGTGCCAACAATAGCTGTTGTATTGGTATAATTTCTTCAAATTCTGACAAGAATGTTTCTAAATGATTTAAACCATCAAATGTGGGCATATGGCTTACTTCTGTGCCAATCTAGCGAACTTCCTTGGTCAATCTAGCACACCTGCGTGCAAAAACTTCATACATTTTGTTCTGCCAATTCTCTAGTACTTCTTCCAAATATAATGAGCATGCATTGTCACTTCGCCAGCTTAAGTTCCCATCTGTTGTAGGATTAATGTAATCCTGCTGTCAATTTATATATTTTCTCTAGTTCATAAGCACAGTCTTCTTCTCTGATGGGTTCTGTGTATCTACGACCTTCATCAGGATCAAGAGGTGCAATGACCCTAAGGCCATCACCTTCAAATTTTATTCTTCTTTTCTTTAAGTCAACAACAGTGGAATTGTTGAAATCCCAACCAATTCCTAACAACGCAGGATAAGGACAACTATCATCAACTATCTCAATCACCTTGAGGTCTGCAAACATCCTTACCCAGTCGATGTCCACAGGGACATGCTTCAGTCTTCCAAAAGGGCTTACTACCTACTGATTATCCATCCTAAGCCTGATAGGGGAATAAATTAACTTAGGTTTTCCCATAAGTTCCCAGGTCTGCTTCGTCATAACATTGACCTCTGACCCTAAGTCGAGGACCACATAATCTATGTCATAATCTCCAATCTGAGCATTAAGGTGTAATTCCTTATTTTTCCTTCTCTTTCTAGATACTTGATGTACTTCTCTATTCAACAGAGGGTCTACCCTACCGATCTCATACTGTATGATCAAATTTTGTAGTTCTTGTACAACTCTTTCATCCTTAATTAGATTAATGCAAGTACATAAGAATTCCATAAGATTTCTTACCTATTTTCCTTCTCTGAGTGAAGAAGACTGATCAAATGCCAAAGGAATTCCACATTCTCTCACTTCAGGTTGTGTATTTGATGAAGAAGCCTAATCTCTTCTAAACTCTTTTCTTGCCTCTTCAAATGTCTGTTTTTCTTCCTTCAGATCAAACACTTGTATCTTCTCTACATCTATTCTAACCCTTGATTCTTCCGTAGCCTTTCCTGGGGTCACTCTATCTTCTCCTGTAACAATGCCTCCTCTAGTGATAATAATGACTTTGGGATCCTCTCATCGAGGTTCTGTTGAGATTAATTGTAATTGCTAGTTCCCTCCTCGTCTCTCCTGGATCTTTGCTAAAAATGATGGACAATGTTCATTAACATGTTCAAATGAGTTGTAGTAGATGCAAGTGGTACAAGGGTTCTAATAGTCCCTTGCCAAATGTTCTGGTTGTGCACAATTATAAAAAATGATCTGACCTCGACCTTGACCCATACCTCCACCTCGTCCTCTTCCTATGAATCCACCGTGAGGGTTGACGTTTCCTCTTTCTAGGGAATTAAAATGCGCAACATTTCCTTCCTGCTGTACTTTACCTTGATTCCTATATGTATGTCTTGATATTTTGTGCAAGAGGTCATAAGCCCTACAATCTTTCTCATCATGCCCCACAAATTTACAGAATGTGCAGTAAAGGTTTGTAGGTGTTTGGACATATTTTTGCATGTAATAGCATTCACCAGGGCGATGTCTATTTCTACATACCTTGCACTAGGGTCGAGTAACCTGCTTCAAAGGGCTCATAGCTCTAGAGACCAAGTACTCATGAAATATGGGATAATGCTCCTTATCATGGCCCTATGACTTGCATCTGATACACCAAATGTCTTCGCTTTTATCCTTTTCTTTTTCTTTCTTCACATCTTCGACTTGCAGAGATAAGCTAGTTAGATGACTCAAAATTTGACTCATACCTAAGATGGATTCTCCCATAGGGGATGATTCTAGTTTCATGTCGATATCCAACGCCTCAGCCTATGAAGCAACCTTCTGTTACATCAGAGGAACTCTGATGTGTGGTAAGAGGGCAGCAATGAACAATTCCTTGTTCTTCTCGTCTGGGATCTGAAAACTCAAACGACCTGTCAAGGTCTTAAACCTCTGATCAAACTCTCAAATAGGTTCAACTACTCTCTGCTTGATTTATTTCAGCTCTACAATGCACTGCGACTCCAACTTGGGTTTCTTGAATTCTGTGCTCAACTTAGTTTTGATGGTATTCAATGGTTTAGGCTATGCAGTTGCTGTAGAAAACTTCATATACCAACTCAGTGCACAGTCTCTCAAGGTAGTACTAAACTGAGCTCTCTTAACTTCTTCTTCATTGACTTTCTTAATACTCCATACAACTTCGCATAAGAACCAATGCTGGTCATGATCTTCAAATCCATCTCCTCTAAATATGGGTAGCCTCATTTCATGTGCCATAGATCTCCCTAGGTTTCTTGACTGAGTATGTATCAAACTGATGGTAATAGTACTCTGGGTGCTCTGATAACTATGACTACTATGGTTACTTAACAATGCTAAAACAAGAGGAGGAGTGATAGTACTTACTTCGACGGTCAGTGTAGTTCTTGAAATCTCAGACTCTTCTCGGCGAGGTTCTTCAGTCTTCTCTTCCTCTGCTCCAACGAATCCTGACTGTTCCTCGTTCAATAAATATTCTTCTTCTCCACTGTAGAACCCTTCATCCTGTGCTAGTGGTTCATGGCTCTGCTCAAACAAGTTTACCAGAGGAACCCCTTTGAAGGTTCTCCCACTGTGTATATGTCCAACCTCTATGTCATTGTCTCTCTCTGAGTTCCTGAACATTATATTTTTGATCTGATCCACTTACTGTATCTTCAAGATGTTCTTCTCATGTAATAACATCTTGATCTTCAACATCAAAAAGTGTAAAAATTTTCCTCTCGTCCCCTTAAAGAAACATCTCTCTGCTTGGCTATATGACTCTACTCTGTCAATAACAAACTCGGTAATGTACCCTCCAATATTGCTATCAAACCAATGATCTACTGCTCTTGACACAACGTTATCAACTCTCTTGACCTTATTGATCAACACCAACGTCCAAACCACATGTGGTCTAGATTTGATCTCAAACTGGGTATCTGCTAATCTAGTTTGCCACTCATATAGCTCCTTATGAATTCCTCCAAAGAAAATATAGTGTATATCAGTAAAGATATACCTTCCCAAACAATCCTATGTACCAAGGATAGGGTTCTTATTCTGATCCTCAACGAAGTCCTTCTCTTTTTCTTCTATCCACTTCTGAATCTTTGTATTTGATGGAAACCACCTTGACATTCCCTCAAGAAGATCCCGATCTCGGCAATAGAACCATTTGTTGGCACAGGGGCAAACCCAGGGTTCAACTCTAACAACACACCAACAAGCCCTAACTACTAGCCCTTTTGGAAACACCCACAGAGCAGATGCAGTCTCACCCGAAGTAGCAATAGGGGGTTGCAGGACACATTTGTCTACAACCAAAGGAAATGCAAGTGGATTCAAAGGAACAACACACAACAACCTAGTTATTCTTTATCCCATTTAATCCTACTGTGTGAGATATATCTCAGATCTAACACAATGATGTAATACCAGAATATCAGAAAGAAAAAGAACACAACATCAATCACACAAAACAACAAGATATACGTGGTTCACTCTCTCCCTAGGGCTACGTCCACAAAACCGCGTTTCTTGATATTATATGAAAACATACAGTTCTATCTGGGAACTTAACTTGTAGATATCTCTCTCCTTCTCTTCTTCTCTCCCCTGCCTGTGCACCCAGTTGCAGGGTTGATTTTCACACCCAGCTAAAGATCTTACAATACAACCATATTCTCACAACACAATACTCTCCGTACACAACAACAATAATCATTCGATATCAACAATACAATCCTCTTCGAACTTGGAACGACCCCTCCTAGCTCCTCTAGACCTTTATTTATACATTACAATGACAAACCTCTAGGTGTCAAAACCTTAGATCCAAAAACCCTAGGTCAACTTGACCCACGTTTTCAGGGCTTCGCCAACCTATCTTTCCTTCTTTCCCATGAGGTGCTCCAAAACAACCGTTGATGAATTTTTTCGTTTGTTGAGTTGTCGATGATCCATCTTCCTTGCTGATATGTCTTCCTTGATATTCTCATTCAATGACTCATTTTCCCTTACTTCTCTCCTTCTTTTCTTATTCTTTGACCACTTCGACCCAATCTCAGTCAATGTGCCTTCTGCACAGTTCGTACTTTGCCTTTCCTCCTTAATCTTTGCTTTCTTGCATAACCAGGGGCCAAAACATCATTTAATCCATAGAAAGAGAAAGAGACATATCAAAAATCCTAGAAGGATATACTAGGACCAGACTGGGTAGAATCAACGTCAAATATGCCAGTAGTATAGGATATGCCTTCAGTCTATGATTGCACTATCCCATAAAGGTTTGTCGAAAAGGTAAACAATTTGAAATATTTTCTACAGAGTTGTTTAGATTTGATGAAGGAAAAAAAAACATTGAGTGCATTGCGTGGGATGATCGATCAATTCACCCAAGACAAAGAATTACCTACGACACAAAGAGCAGTGATTCAAGTATTGTGCAAGAAGAGGACAAACAAAGAATTTAGATTGAATGCACATAGAGGAGAGTATGACATGGATAATTTCATTTTGGAATTAGGATTGGATGTAAATTTTCTTCTAAGTTAGACATGGGAAATGATGGGGAAACCAAAGTTAGTTTGTTCAACTATCTATTTGAGGTTTTCCAACCAACATAAGATAATACTGGTCGAGAGACTGGTAGGAGTACCTGTTAATATAGATGGAGTGCACAACATAGTTGAATTTGAGGTAATTGATATCATGTACAACAATTAGTTGTACCCAATTTTTCTAGGACTGGATTAGGACTTTGAAAACCAGACGATTATTAACTTGAAGAAGAGAGAAATGATCTTTGAAGGAGGAGGATTAAAGGTCACTGCACCATTAGATCCTACATAAGCAAGAAGGTATGTGGAACCCGTGAGAAAATAAATTGATAACTTGTATAATATGACTGCATGCATGGATGATTACATCAATCCTACTATATATGGTGCACTTATTTGGAGAAGCATTAGCTCTTATGCATCATATTTAGAGGAAGGACTTGAACATTGGAAACACCGTTTACACGAACTATCAACTAGAAGATGTGCTCACATTACTCGTTCTTTGCATTGGATCGAAAGAGAGGTATGCGATACACCAAGGTTTGAGGTATCAACTGGCATAAGTTCCTTTGTAAAATAATTTGAGTTGTAGATACCCGAACATCAAATAATTTTGGAATTATATGTTGTACTAAGAGCAACCCCAACGACATGGTGAACTACACATAAGGAAGGAATAAGGGATTGGTAGCATTGTAAAAGGATGATGCAGATTAGATTTGGAATAAAAGAGATGATACACATGTATATATTGATGAGAAGTCTGACAAATCATGTTTTGCAGTGTATGCCAACTTGGAGACAGGTTCAAAAGAAGGAATGGATGCACAAGTTCATACATACACTTGAGATGGTTCCCAAAAATTGATATCTATAACTAGAAGTGTGCAGAAGGACAATAGATTGGGAAGAACCCACCCAAAATTTTAAATTAACATTTAGTTTTGAAGCCGAGTCACCCTTAGAAGATGCAACTTTACAAGTCATTAGAAGTAATATTTTTTTGGAAGAAGATAAGATAGAAATAGTACATGCATGTAGTGCACATAGAAAATCTACGACAATCCATGAACTACTGGAATGTTACAATGTTACTGAAGAAGATCAAGAGGAAGAAGACCTAAGAAATTTGCAAGTACTAGAGACTAAATGGGAGCATGACATAGTAGGTACAAAACTTGAATCTAATGCATATGCAAATCCATTAAGAGTGCACAAAGTGAATATTGGCATGAAAAAGAAACACAAGTTCGAGAATATTGGTGACTACTGGAACAATGAGACTATCGAAAATATTGCAGATCTATTGTGTGAGTATCGAGATATATTTTCAAAATCCTTTTCAGAAATGAAGGGGTTGGGGAATCAGGTGAGATGATGATTTTGTTAAAACTAGACACTAAGCCAATAAGATAGAGACCTTACAAATTGAATCTAAATTACAAGGAAAAAGTGAAAGTAGAGCTTGACAGAATGATAGAAGCCGGTATCATTGATCCCATCATAGATTCTGAATGGATAAGTCCAATGGTGGTTCAAGATAAGAAAACATGGAGTATTAAAATTTGTGTCAACCTAAGGAAATTGAACGATGCCTGTTTACATGACCCTTTTTCGACCCCGTTTATAGATGAAGTTTTAGAAAATGTCAGAGGGAAGGAGGACTACTCGTTCATTTATGTATTTTTAGGACAACATTAGATTAGGATTGCGCCATAATACAAACACAATATGACATTTGCGACAAAATGGGGAAGCTACTAGTACACCGTGATGCAATTTGGGTTAACGAATGCACCTGCTGTGTTTTCTAAAGTAGTTGTCGTATCCTTTAAGGAGTTTATTCATAAGTTTATTGAAGTGTACTTAGATTATTGGAATGTGCTTATCCTATTGAAACATCACATAGAAACTCTAAGGTTGATGCTTGATAGATGTAGGCAATATCAGATATCAGTAAACTTAAAGAAGTTTATTTTCTACGCACCGTTTGGGATTTTGTTAGGTCATGTGGTATGTAAGCAAGGTTTGTTGGTTGTGTCAATATAGCAGTAATTATTAAATTTCCACCATCATTATCAGTGAGACAATTGAGAACAACGTTGGGCCATACAGGATATTACAGGAAATTTATAAAAGCCTATGCATAGATTATGGACCCATTGGAAAAGTTACTAAAAAAATAAGCTAAGTTTTAGTGGAATGCAAAATTTCAGTAGGGTTTGGATGTACTAAAGAAAAAGTTAGTAACTATTACCATTATGGTGTTCTTGGATTGGAAGAAAGAGTTTCACGTTCATGTGTATGCATTGTTGATAGCGCTTGACGTAGTGCTATCCCAACCAAGAGAGGGAGAGTTACACCATACAATTTCCTTTGCTAGCAAGAAGTTGTCGACTACTGAGAAGAATCACATGATGAAATAAAGGGAAGTCTTGGAAATGGTTTATGCCTTGCATAGTTTCAAAAAATACTTGATGGGGTCCTATTAAAGATGTATACAAAGAAATTTACACTCAGATACCTAGTGAACAAGCTATTTTTTGGGGGCAGAATCCACAGATGGTTATTGTTGTTCTATAGGTATGACTTCAAAGTTATTGTAAATATAGGGAAACTGAATGTAGGACCAGACCATCTGTCGCAAATACTGAGAGGAGAAGACGTAGGGAACCTAGATGATAGTTTACAATATGTGCATTTATTTTTAGTTCAAATGGTACACGAATAATTTACATATATTTTCCATTTTTTGACTATAGGAATTGCTCCATCTGATATGAAAATAACACAAAAGAAGAAATTAGTGGTTAATACAATGGATTATCAATTGATCACATGAAATATATATAAGTTAGCGTAGATGGGATACTATGGGGATGTATGCTAGAACATGAGAGACCAATGATTCTAGCAGAGGTGCATGATGGAATTGTAGGAGGATATTATGTGAGAAAGGCAACGACTCAGAAGATCTTGTGCAGAGGGATATGGTGGCCCACCCTCCATAAGGACGCTAAGGAATATTTTCAGAGCTACAATGCTTGTCAA
The DNA here is from genome assembly GCA_000966675.3 of Picea glauca. Taxonomy (NCBI): domain Eukaryota; kingdom Viridiplantae; phylum Streptophyta; class Pinopsida; order Pinales; family Pinaceae; genus Picea; species Picea glauca. Next base: position 8,815 of record JZKD02S1602395.1, read on the forward strand.
AGAGTAGGAAGGCCATCCTGAAGGGATGAGATGCCTTTGAATTTACAAATCACCTTGTTGGCACAAAGGCAGACCCAGGGTTCACGCTCAAGAACACACCAACAAATCCTAACTACCGACCCTTTTGGCAACACTTGCGAAGCAGATGAAGTCTCACCCGAGGTAGAGGTAGGGGTGGTTGCAGGACTCAAATGTCTGCAACCTTAGCTAGGACACAGATCTGTGATTATAGCACTTAGAAATTATCTAGCATGGTTTATCCATCAATATTCAACCCTTACAACACTTCAAAAATAGCACAAAGCATCACAACATATACTTATATTCAAGAAGACTTAGCACTTAGATACAACAAGATAGATTGGATTCACCAGATCATACACTAAGCATATTATATATCAGATCTAACATTCATTCCTATCTCATAAGCACAAAGCATAACTAAATCTATTTAATCACATCAAGAACTTAGCCAAGAAGGAGATAAATGCATTAGGTTGAAGCACAAAGAACAATACACAAAGTTACCATGGTTCACCCCCACCCTGGGGCTACATCCAAAAAGTCTTCTTCTTTATATTATCTCAGTCAAGCAGTTACAACATAGAGCTTCAATGACCCTTACTTCACATAGGACAAGATATCTGTGCAACTCACTAGATCCTTCTTCCTTGCACTTCAACACAAAACTACAACAACTTGCACTTATCTTTTCAATCTCCTTACAATCATGCACATAACACTTGTAATATACATCCAATCACACAGATCCAGTTACTAGCACTAAGCCTTTAGCTATACATCACATAGATGTACTACCGTACCTTCACTTACATTTCCTAAGTAAATATTTATAGATTACAAAATTGGCCTAAGCGTGGGTAAACCCACGGGCTAACATCCCTTTCCCGTTACATCAACCCAAAACCCTAAAGTAACCCAAAAATAGGTCTAGTTTCCCTACTTTCCACTTCGCATTACGCTCCATCTTTGGAAAGCTGTCGCAGTCCCAAAAACAGTCAAATATGACCAAGTATTCTTCAAAACTTGGTCAAGGGCCAACACACCTTGCAGGAATTTGACAAATGGGAAGTACATTTTTTCGGACCAATTAATCCATCAACGAGGAGATCAGGAGCTAGGTACATAATTATCGTGAAAAAATAATTGACAAGATGTGTAGAGGCATAACTAGTTATAAATTGCAGTGCATAGACAATTACATGGTTCTTATTTGAGAACACAGTTACAAGGTTTGGGTGTCCTAAAGTACTTATGCGCAATCATGGGGCTCACATTTTGAACAAGAAAATTACAACATTTCCATAAGAGTTGCATATTCAACATTGAAAGAGAATTCCATATCAGCCATAAGAAAATGGAACTATGGAGGCCTTCAATAAGATATTGGAGAATGCATTGAAAAAGGTATGTAATGTAGGATGCGACGATTGGGAATTAAGGATTCCTACAATGCTATGGGATTATATAACTACATACAAGAAGTTGACAAGTCAGATGTATTTTAGATTAGCATATGGTCATGAAGCAGTCATGCCCATGGAAACAAGACCACAAGGTGGTTCCACGCAGGATCCACCATGCATGGAGTAGGCACCAACAAACACAATGGAAGAAGTGAAGATTGAATAAGTAGGGACACATACACACAAGGTTCCTGTAGAAGAAGAAATGGGGTAGGAAACCGACATAGATAATTAAATGCCAACAACATATGAGCCATCCAAGGCCCAAGGAAAGAGGACATGGGAGAAAAATAGTGGCTCTAGAAAGAAGACAAAGGCCCACAAACCACCTTCTCATACATCACCAACAATATATGATGTGGAGTTAGTAGTGACATCCGTCGAGGATAGACTATCAGAGCTGTCAGAGAACGTGGAGAAGCTCCAGGATTCAATTTTTGAGCAAGTACAGGAGGTAAAAAATGCATTGGAGCAGTTAAGGATCATAGTAGAGAAACAACAAAAAGATCAAGCAACCCAAACCATGGAAGGAAGGATTTCAAGAGAAAGAGTCCAACTTACAACGTAGGGGAGTGAAAACTTCATAATAACACCATAGATTCTGTATATAGACGAGGAGGCAACACAAAGGCCCCTCAATGAAATGAAAACATTGGAATTGGCGTTGCCCAAGATCCTGACAAAGGCACTTTACAAACTGCAGATTAATGTCGCACAGGAAATTCAGTCCCAGGCTAGGAATGACGTGAAAAACTTACAAACAACACAAGAAGAAAAAAATGCATTGCAGTAGCCAATCAACCAAGATGGGAAAGAAATATAGGTAGCACAACAAAAGGTCGAGGATATGGAGCAGTGCATTAGTGCTATATTTCATACCATCCCAGCCAATGCAGAGTCAGAGGAAACATCTTCCTAGGAGAATATGAGAAAGATTGCGTAGACCTTAGAGAAGTACAAGGAACAAATCAAGGAACTGGAGGAGTGCATAGTACCTACCAATCCTCCTTAGATCATTGCACAACATGAATAAGATGCGAAAAACTCTACAAAAAACATCGCATGACCAACACAACACATTAAAAAACTATTGGAAAACAACGCCCAGTTGTGGACATAGCTTTTAGAAGATACAAGATTACAGGAGCTACAAGGGAAGGAAGACATAGTGCATGAAGCAATGGCAGAGATAAAATAATGACAGAAGATGCTGCCATTTCCTGAGAGAATCAAGACTGTCACTGAAATAAAGACACTATAGGCAGAGGAGAAAATGGTAGAGGTGCATAAGATTGTGCGATAGGATCAATTGGAGCCCCTATAGGAAAAGGCAGAGCATATGGTCATGGAGATCGACGCTACGAAGATGAATGTAGAGTGGATATGATTGGAAGGGGAAGAACTACTAAAACCCCCAGTCATCATGCAACTAGAGAAGACATGGCCAAAAAGAGAAGTCAAGCTCATGAGCAGTGCCAGAGAATAGCTGAGATGTATGTTGTGCTAGCACAAGTAGTGAAAGATCCCAGAGTTAGGCAGTGGCTCGAGACGAGTCACAATGCCAGTGTTGGGGGCCTATTGTGAACATGCCTATTTTGAGGAGAAACCCAATTTTAGTAGAGAAATACCTAATTTTGGAAATGCGCAAGTGGCAGAAAAAGAAACACGTGCAAGGTAAAGTTTCATGAAAAGGAGGAAATCATGGAAGGTGCACATGTAGGAAACCTAACCAGGCTAGGGTTAGGGTTTTGGTAAGAAAGTGTAACAACTATCAAGCTGGTAATGTAGTATAAATAAAGACCTAGGAGGTCTAGGTCGGGGTTCGAGTAGGTTGAGTTGGTTGTGATCACATGTTAGAGTACTGTCACTGGAGTGTAGTGTATGCATGACCTGATTTTGATAAGCTGTTGCGCTGTAGAGATGTAAGTAGGATGGATATTGAGGGTTAGATCACATGCTAGGAAACCTGGTGTGATCTATTCCACCTCATAAAAGATCTCGATTCAACTGGGAGAGGAATGTAGTGCGCGCAACACCATATTTTGCAGAACTATAATAAAAGATCCTAAGTAGCCAAGTATTTTTGGACGTAGCCCAGGAGGGGGTGAACCATGGTAGATCATGTGTTATGTGAAATGATTTTTGTTTATGTCTTTGCTGTCAATGATTAAATCTTAGATGAATGTCTTGATGAAGTAGTTAGATCTATTGATTTACATGCATGAATAAATGATGACAGAGTATTTATTATAGATGGATGATATAGTAAATGAATGAATATCACAAAGTACAATCCTAGATCCCCACTCACTCTCAGAATGCAAGCACTTGAGCATTGAAGTCACCCATAGAACTATCTCGGGTGAGACTACGCAGTGCACTCTGCGTGCTGTGTTGCCTTCTGGTTTACCAGAAGGACCGATAGTTTTATAGGGATTTGTTGGAAACCATAGTAGATCTGAACCTGGGTCAGTCCAAGAGAAAGGTAGAAATCTTAGAGTAGATAGTAAGCCAACAAGGACAAATAATTAATATTTGTGAACTAGAGCAGGGATAAATTCTTGGAGAAGATGGAGATGTGGATGAGAGACTTGATGAGAGTCTCATGAAATTTTTGGGAAGTTTAGATAAACAAAATAATATGATGCCAAAAGTGTTGGAAATAGTATTTTCATTGATGTCAAAGACATGGGGAATTTATCTGAGCATTGATGAGTTCTGCTGTACAATAACTGATAAGTAGAAGAAGTAATGAATGAAGGCGATATGAATGTGTACCCAAACGAATTTAATCTTCACAGGTATGAGGAGGAGTTGTGTGATTGGAGGATGGACAAAACAACCCTATAAATAGAGGGACGAGATCGAGGATGTGAATATTTTTGTGTCTGTATGGTTTCTTATTGATTAGAGATCATAGATTGTTGGATTTCAAGGGCACAAAGGAAGTTTTGAGTGTGTGTTGAAGGTGAGAGAGATATCAAGGTAAAACCCAATATTGATATATCCCACACGCACAAAGAAAAATTATTCCAAAGGATTTGCAATGAAAATGTGTTATTACATAGTTTGAACAATATCGGGCATGATTATAATAAATAAACAATCTATATGTAATTTCTCCCCCCTGTATCCACGATGTTTAATAAAGGGAAGGGAGGAGTGAAATGATATACCATGGTTTTTGGTAGAGTCAGTAGAGTGTCGATCCCCCCCCTTCATCGAATCGTTTTCAAAACCACTATATGAGCCCCCTGAAATTTGGAAAAATGATGAAGCGCCAAAAAATAATTATGATGTTAGGTTGTGGACTTAATGTGTCGATCACCTAATAGTCTGGTAAACCAAATCAGAGTAAAGGAGTGGAAGTGGGTGTTGAAGTCCTGAGTGCCCATTGTCCGGTGGGCTAGTGGCCAATGCCACATCAACTCCATGATGACAAACACACTAATGCCACATCAAAGCCATGATAGTAAGCCAGATCAACAACACACATCAGGCCACGTACTTGTACTGCATCAACATGGTGTTTGAAAAGGGTCGAAGGACGTGATGACATCAACAGTCACATTAGTGACATGTCACCCAACATATGTGGAAGACATCCATGTGGAGGCCATATTTCTTTTTCCGTATCGACATGTTAACCAAATCAGAGTGGAAGTATGGAAGTGAAATTTTAAAGTCCTAGGGGCCCAATGGGATGGTGACTCAATGGCCCAGTGGTATACCATACCGGAGTGGAAGTATGAAAGTGCAGTGTTAAAATCCTGGGGGATTTGTGGTCCGGTGAGCCTAATAAGCTGGTGGCCCAGTGATCTTGGTGAGCCGGTGGTCCTGAAGGCCTGTTATACCATATTATGGAAAATGGTTGAAATGCAGTGTTAGAGGCCCAGGGGCCCAATGACCTGGTGGTTCCCATGATGAGTTTGTGCTGTGTATTCTGGTGGCCAATCATTGCAAATCAACATTTGAAATTTAATCTTGGATTCATCCAATGGATGCTGTGCAATCAAGGTTAAAGGATGCCATGTGCACATTTCAAGAGACCGATGCCCTGATGCCCCAAAGGCTTAATTAATATTTTTATGGGGATGCAATTGCAATAAAAGGTCATGAATTAATATAAGACATGATCCGATGGTTACTAAACAATAAGTTTTGTGATGTGACATGTGAACATAATGTGAAAAAACAGAAGGAATTGGGACCCATTTCAAAGCATTGCTTGTGGACCAATCTTATGGAAGACATCAAGGGATTTGGAGGTGAAACCATGAGCATGAATTTTGGTATGTGGACAAAGCCTTGTATGTATGGGCTCTTTTATGGAGCTGACCTATCTTTGGTCAACTAAAGGATGACCCAGAAATTTCCCCATGGTGAGGCCTATAATAATGATGCTCTAGTCTGTTTTGAGTTGAGTGAATGAGCATGAGAGTGTTGAGGCTCAAAGGTTTTTGAGCATTAGAAAATGAAAACAAGAAGAATAATATCATCATCTAAGGGTGGTAGGGAGGTGTGAGATTAAAAAAAGAATATCTAATTCTTGAAATTGTGAACAAGTCGACAATTTGATGGTGATTACAATAAGAATAGAGGAGTTGTTGAGAGAACAAAATTATGCAAGTGGAAGGTTGAAGTGAATAAATATTTTTATGAGGAATCTAATCTAGATATAAGAGTTGAAGACTGATATCTCCAATAGGTTGGTGCCTACAAGTGTTTTTGACTTGGTGCTNAAAAAATGAAAACACATAAATCTCCTACCAACTTACAACTATCTAACTTGCAACTATATACCCTGTAGCCAACCCCATTTGGGTGTACAAAACCTATATTTATCTCAGAGGGCTCTCATGGTTTCCCCTGGCTACTTGTCTACTCTAAAACTTAACCTAATGACTATCTAGACTAGTCACATTCCAGAGTAGGAGTGGAAACTCCCACTTCACCCACGATCACTCAAGCGTGCCTCAAAATATTTTTCCGGTGCCGAGTTAAGGAGGATTTCAAAATATCGGATGCAACTGCTAGCATTGAGGTCTTGTACAGATTCCCAAACACTGATATGTATTGCTCCACGTGCTTACCAACAATGCTCCTGCATCATCGATAGAATTGGTTGGAAACAAATCTTGATATTCATGCAATAATTCCGTGATCTTATAAATAGTGGCATCATCCCAATAATCTCCAACATTTGCGAGCTTAGGTGCTTGCTCTGTCCCAATATTAAATTTCTTGATTTTCATTGGCTGTCCAATAAAAGGTAATTCGACTCCTGGGCCTTCTATGTCTCTCTATCCTTCTATTTATGTGATGTTCACATTCCTAGGATCATCGTCTTCATCAACATTGATATTGTAAAAACCTTGCAGTTTCTGAAGAGGTACAGTCCATTCATCCTCTTCTTGCTCAACAGGGAGGTTATGTGCCTCCTCAAAGTCTTTCTGTCTTACAACTTGTATAGCTTGATCTACTGTGGGGTACTGACTTTCAAACAAAAATGTAGCTACAAAGTTTTGAGTCATACCATACCAATCTGCAGTGGTGAGGTGCAGTTCTGCTTGAAGATACCAATTGATAGGCGTTGTGTCCAAGGTGTCAATGAAATTATGCACCCACTGATATTGAGGAATGCTGCGCTAGGCCTCCTCACAACTTCTCACATGGTCCTTCAGACAACTCTGACCTGTGTATCGAACTTCGTACCCTTCAACTTGTTCTGAAAAGTGCACTGTCATCAAAGTGCAACATTGCACCCATTTTGTGATGTTATTCTTGTGTGTTCCCCACCATCTTGATGGCGTTTCTTTTAAAGCTTCATCCAGTGCCAACAATAGCTGTTGTATTGGTATAATTTCTTCAAATTCTGACAAGAATGTTTCTAAATGATTTAAACCATCAAATGTGGGCATATGGCTTACTTCTGTGCCAATCTAGCGAACTTCCTTGGTCAATCTAGCACACCTGCGTGCAAAAACTTCATACATTTTGTTCTGCCAATTCTCTAGTACTTCTTCCAAATATAATGAGCATGCATTGTCACTTCGCCAGCTTAAGTTCCCATCTGTTGTAGGATTAATGTAATCCTGCTGTCAATTTATATATTTTCTCTAGTTCATAAGCACAGTCTTCTTCTCTGATGGGTTCTGTGTATCTACGACCTTCATCAGGATCAAGAGGTGCAATGACCCTAAGGCCATCACCTTCAAATTTTATTCTTCTTTTCTTTAAGTCAACAACAGTGGAATTGTTGAAATCCCAACCAATTCCTAACAACGCAGGATAAGGACAACTATCATCAACTATCTCAATCACCTTGAGGTCTGCAAACATCCTTACCCAGTCGATGTCCACAGGGACATGCTTCAGTCTTCCAAAAGGGCTTACTACCTACTGATTATCCATCCTAAGCCTGATAGGGGAATAAATTAACTTAGGTTTTCCCATAAGTTCCCAGGTCTGCTTCGTCATAACATTGACCTCTGACCCTAAGTCGAGGACCACATAATCTATGTCATAATCTCCAATCTGAGCATTAAGGTGTAATTCCTTATTTTTCCTTCTCTTTCTAGATACTTGATGTACTTCTCTATTCAACAGAGGGTCTACCCTACCGATCTCATACTGTATGATCAAATTTTGTAGTTCTTGTACAACTCTTTCATCCTTAATTAGATTAATGCAAGTACATAAGAATTCCATAAGATTTCTTACCTATTTTCCTTCTCTGAGTGAAGAAGACTGATCAAATGCCAAAGGAATTCCACATTCTCTCACTTCAGGTTGTGTATTTGATGAAGAAGCCTAATCTCTTCTAAACTCTTTTCTTGCCTCTTCAAATGTCTGTTTTTCTTCCTTCAGATCAAACACTTGTATCTTCTCTACATCTATTCTAACCCTTGATTCTTCCGTAGCCTTTCCTGGGGTCACTCTATCTTCTCCTGTAACAATGCCTCCTCTAGTGATAATAATGACTTTGGGATCCTCTCATCGAGGTTCTGTTGAGATTAATTGTAATTGCTAGTTCCCTCCTCGTCTCTCCTGGATCTTTGCTAAAAATGATGGACAATGTTCATTAACATGTTCAAATGAGTTGTAGTAGATGCAAGTGGTACAAGGGTTCTAATAGTCCCTTGCCAAATGTTCTGGTTGTGCACAATTATAAAAAATGATCTGACCTCGACCTTGACCCATACCTCCACCTCGTCCTCTTCCTATGAATCCACCGTGAGGGTTGACGTTTCCTCTTTCTAGGGAATTAAAATGCGCAACATTTCCTTCCTGCTGTACTTTACCTTGATTCCTATATGTATGTCTTGATATTTTGTGCAAGAGGTCATAAGCCCTACAATCTTTCTCATCATGCCCCACAAATTTACAGAATGTGCAGTAAAGGTTTGTAGGTGTTTGGACATATTTTTGCATGTAATAGCATTCACCAGGGCGATGTCTATTTCTACATACCTTGCACTAGGGTCGAGTAACCTGCTTCAAAGGGCTCATAGCTCTAGAGACCAAGTACTCATGAAATATGGGATAATGCTCCTTATCATGGCCCTATGACTTGCATCTGATACACCAAATGTCTTCGCTTTTATCCTTTTCTTTTTCTTTCTTCACATCTTCGACTTGCAGAGATAAGCTAGTTAGATGACTCAAAATTTGACTCATACCTAAGATGGATTCTCCCATAGGGGATGATTCTAGTTTCATGTCGATATCCAACGCCTCAGCCTATGAAGCAACCTTCTGTTACATCAGAGGAACTCTGATGTGTGGTAAGAGGGCAGCAATGAACAATTCCTTGTTCTTCTCGTCTGGGATCTGAAAACTCAAACGACCTGTCAAGGTCTTAAACCTCTGATCAAACTCTCAAATAGGTTCAACTACTCTCTGCTTGATTTATTTCAGCTCTACAATGCACTGCGACTCCAACTTGGGTTTCTTGAATTCTGTGCTCAACTTAGTTTTGATGGTATTCAATGGTTTAGGCTATGCAGTTGCTGTAGAAAACTTCATATACCAACTCAGTGCACAGTCTCTCAAGGTAGTACTAAACTGAGCTCTCTTAACTTCTTCTTCATTGACTTTCTTAATACTCCATACAACTTCGCATAAGAACCAATGCTGGTCATGATCTTCAAATCCATCTCCTCTAAATATGGGTAGCCTCATTTCATGTGCCATAGATCTCCCTAGGTTTCTTGACTGAGTATGTATCAAACTGATGGTAATAGTACTCTGGGTGCTCTGATAACTATGACTACTATGGTTACTTAACAATGCTAAAACAAGAGGAGGAGTGATAGTACTTACTTCGACGGTCAGTGTAGTTCTTGAAATCTCAGACTCTTCTCGGCGAGGTTCTTCAGTCTTCTCTTCCTCTGCTCCAACGAATCCTGACTGTTCCTCGTTCAATAAATATTCTTCTTCTCCACTGTAGAACCCTTCATCCTGTGCTAGTGGTTCATGGCTCTGCTCAAACAAGTTTACCAGAGGAACCCCTTTGAAGGTTCTCCCACTGTGTATATGTCCAACCTCTATGTCATTGTCTCTCTCTGAGTTCCTGAACATTATATTTTTGATCTGATCCACTTACTGTATCTTCAAGATGTTCTTCTCATGTAATAACATCTTGATCTTCAACATCAAAAAGTGTAAAAATTTTCCTCTCGTCCCCTTAAAGAAACATCTCTCTGCTTGGCTATATGACTCTACTCTGTCAATAACAAACTCGGTAATGTACCCTCCAATATTGCTATCAAACCAATGATCTACTGCTCTTGACACAACGTTATCAACTCTCTTGACCTTATTGATCAACACCAACGTCCAAACCACATGTGGTCTAGATTTGATCTCAAACTGGGTATCTGCTAATCTAGTTTGCCACTCATATAGCTCCTTATGAATTCCTCCAAAGAAAATATAGTGTATATCAGTAAAGATATACCTTCCCAAACAATCCTATGTACCAAGGATAGGGTTCTTATTCTGATCCTCAACGAAGTCCTTCTCTTTTTCTTCTATCCACTTCTGAATCTTTGTATTTGATGGAAACCACCTTGACATTCCCTCAAGAAGATCCCGATCTCGGCAATAGAACCATTTGTTGGCACAGGGGCAAACCCAGGGTTCAACTCTAACAACACACCAACAAGCCCTAACTACTAGCCCTTTTGGAAACACCCACAGAGCAGATGCAGTCTCACCCGAAGTAGCAATAGGGGGTTGCAGGACACATTTGTCTACAACCAAAGGAAATGCAAGTGGATTCAAAGGAACAACACACAACAACCTAGTTATTCTTTATCCCATTTAATCCTACTGTGTGAGATATATCTCAGATCTAACACAATGATGTAATACCAGAATATCAGAAAGAAAAAGAACACAACATCAATCACACAAAACAACAAGATATACGTGGTTCACTCTCTCCCTAGGGCTACGTCCACAAAACCGCGTTTCTTGATATTATATGAAAACATACAGTTCTATCTGGGAACTTAACTTGTAGATATCTCTCTCCTTCTCTTCTTCTCTCCCCTGCCTGTGCACCCAGTTGCAGGGTTGATTTTCACACCCAGCTAAAGATCTTACAATACAACCATATTCTCACAACACAATACTCTCCGTACACAACAACAATAATCATTCGATATCAACAATACAATCCTCTTCGAACTTGGAACGACCCCTCCTAGCTCCTCTAGACCTTTATTTATACATTACAATGACAAACCTCTAGGTGTCAAAACCTTAGATCCAAAAACCCTAGGTCAACTTGACCCACGTTTTCAGGGCTTCGCCAACCTATCTTTCCTTCTTTCCCATGAGGTGCTCCAAAACAACCGTTGATGAATTTTTTCGTTTGTTGAGTTGTCGATGATCCATCTTCCTTGCTGATATGTCTTCCTTGATATTCTCATTCAATGACTCATTTTCCCTTACTTCTCTCCTTCTTTTCTTATTCTTTGACCACTTCGACCCAATCTCAGTCAATGTGCCTTCTGCACAGTTCGTACTTTGCCTTTCCTCCTTAATCTTTGCTTTCTTGCATAACCAGGGGCCAAAACATCATTTAATCCATAGAAAGAGAAAGAGACATATCAAAAATCCTAGAAGGATATACTAGGACCAGACTGGGTAGAATCAACGTCAAATATGCCAGTAGTATAGGATATGCCTTCAGTCTATGATTGCACTATCCCATAAAGGTTTGTCGAAAAGGTAAACAATTTGAAATATTTTCTACAGAGTTGTTTAGATTTGATGAAGGAAAAAAAAACATTGAGTGCATTGCGTGGGATGATCGATCAATTCACCCAAGACAAAGAATTACCTACGACACAAAGAGCAGTGATTCAAGTATTGTGCAAGAAGAGGACAAACAAAGAATTTAGATTGAATGCACATAGAGGAGAGTATGACATGGATAATTTCATTTTGGAATTAGGATTGGATGTAAATTTTCTTCTAAGTTAGACATGGGAAATGATGGGGAAACCAAAGTTAGTTTGTTCAACTATCTATTTGAGGTTTTCCAACCAACATAAGATAATACTGGTCGAGAGACTGGTAGGAGTACCTGTTAATATAGATGGAGTGCACAACATAGTTGAATTTGAGGTAATTGATATCATGTACAACAATTAGTTGTACCCAATTTTTCTAGGACTGGATTAGGACTTTGAAAACCAGACGATTATTAACTTGAAGAAGAGAGAAATGATCTTTGAAGGAGGAGGATTAAAGGTCACTGCACCATTAGATCCTACATAAGCAAGAAGGTATGTGGAACCCGTGAGAAAATAAATTGATAACTTGTATAATATGACTGCATGCATGGATGATTACATCAATCCTACTATATATGGTGCACTTATTTGGAGAAGCATTAGCTCTTATGCATCATATTTAGAGGAAGGACTTGAACATTGGAAACACCGTTTACACGAACTATCAACTAGAAGATGTGCTCACATTACTCGTTCTTTGCATTGGATCGAAAGAGAGGTATGCGATACACCAAGGTTTGAGGTATCAACTGGCATAAGTTCCTTTGTAAAATAATTTGAGTTGTAGATACCCGAACATCAAATAATTTTGGAATTATATGTTGTACTAAGAGCAACCCCAACGACATGGTGAACTACACATAAGGAAGGAATAAGGGATTGGTAGCATTGTAAAAGGATGATGCAGATTAGATTTGGAATAAAAGAGATGATACACATGTATATATTGATGAGAAGTCTGACAAATCATGTTTTGCAGTGTATGCCAACTTGGAGACAGGTTCAAAAGAAGGAATGGATGCACAAGTTCATACATACACTTGAGATGGTTCCCAAAAATTGATATCTATAACTAGAAGTGTGCAGAAGGACAATAGATTGGGAAGAACCCACCCAAAATTTTAAATTAACATTTAGTTTTGAAGCCGAGTCACCCTTAGAAGATGCAACTTTACAAGTCATTAGAAGTAATATTTTTTTGGAAGAAGATAAGATAGAAATAGTACATGCATGTAGTGCACATAGAAAATCTACGACAATCCATGAACTACTGGAATGTTACAATGTTACTGAAGAAGATCAAGAGGAAGAAGACCTAAGAAATTTGCAAGTACTAGAGACTAAATGGGAGCATGACATAGTAGGTACAAAACTTGAATCTAATGCATATGCAAATCCATTAAGAGTGCACAAAGTGAATATTGGCATGAAAAAGAAACACAAGTTCGAGAATATTGGTGACTACTGGAACAATGAGACTATCGAAAATATTGCAGATCTATTGTGTGAGTATCGAGATATATTTTCAAAATCCTTTTCAGAAATGAAGGGGTTGGGGAATCAGGTGAGATGATGATTTTGTTAAAACTAGACACTAAGCCAATAAGATAGAGACCTTACAAATTGAATCTAAATTACAAGGAAAAAGTGAAAGTAGAGCTTGACAGAATGATAGAAGCCGGTATCATTGATCCCATCATAGATTCTGAATGGATAAGTCCAATGGTGGTTCAAGATAAGAAAACATGGAGTATTAAAATTTGTGTCAACCTAAGGAAATTGAACGATGCCTGTTTACATGACCCTTTTTCGACCCCGTTTATAGATGAAGTTTTAGAAAATGTCAGAGGGAAGGAGGACTACTCGTTCATTTATGTATTTTTAGGACAACATTAGATTAGGATTGCGCCATAATACAAACACAATATGACATTTGCGACAAAATGGGGAAGCTACTAGTACACCGTGATGCAATTTGGGTTAACGAATGCACCTGCTGTGTTTTCTAAAGTAGTTGTCGTATCCTTTAAGGAGTTTATTCATAAGTTTATTGAAGTGTACTTAGATTATTGGAATGTGCTTATCCTATTGAAACATCACATAGAAACTCTAAGGTTGATGCTTGATAGATGTAGGCAATATCAGATATCAGTAAACTTAAAGAAGTTTATTTTCTACGCACCGTTTGGGATTTTGTTAGGTCATGTGGTATGTAAGCAAGGTTTGTTGGTTGTGTCAATATAGCAGTAATTATTAAATTTCCACCATCATTATCAGTGAGACAATTGAGAACAACGTTGGGCCATACAGGATATTACAGGAAATTTATAAAAGCCTATGCATAGATTATGGACCCATTGGAAAAGTTACTAAAAAAATAAGCTAAGTTTTAGTGGAATGCAAAATTTCAGTAGGGTTTGGATGTACTAAAGAAAAAGTTAGTAACTATTACCATTATGGTGTTCTTGGATTGGAAGAAAGAGTTTCACGTTCATGTGTATGCATTGTTGATAGCGCTTGACGTAGTGCTATCCCAACCAAGAGAGGGAGAGTTACACCATACAATTTCCTTTGCTAGCAAGAAGTTGTCGACTACTGAGAAGAATCACATGATGAAATAAAGGGAAGTCTTGGAAATGGTTTATGCCTTGCATAGTTTCAAAAAATACTTGATGGGGTCCTATTAAAGATGTATACAAAGAAATTTACACTCAGATACCTAGTGAACAAGCTATTTTTTGGGGGCAGAATCCACAGATGGTTATTGTTGTTCTATAGGTATGACTTCAAAGTTATTGTAAATATAGGGAAACTGAATGTAGGACCAGACCATCTGTCGCAAATACTGAGAGGAGAAGACGTAGGGAACCTAGATGATAGTTTACAATATGTGCATTTATTTTTAGTTCAAATGGTACACGAATAATTTACATATATTTTCCATTTTTTGACTATAGGAATTGCTCCATCTGATATGAAAATAACACAAAAGAAGAAATTAGTGGTTAATACAATGGATTATCAATTGATCACATGAAATATATATAAGTTAGCGTAGATGGGATACTATGGGGATGTATGCTAGAACATGAGAGACCAATGATTCTAGCAGAGGTGCATGATGGAATTGTAGGAGGATATTATGTGAGAAAGGCAACGACTCAGAAGATCTTGTGCAGAGGGATATGGTGGCCCACCCTCCATAAGGACGCTAAGGAATATTTTCAGAGCTACAATGCTTGTCAAAGAGTAGGAAGGCCATCCTGAAGGGATGAGATGCCTTTGAATTTACAAATCACCTTGTTGGCACAAAGGCAGACCCAGGGTTCACGCTCAAGAACACACCAACAAATCCTAACTACCGACCCTTTTGGCAACACTTGCGAAGCAGATGAAGTCTCACCCGAGGTAGAGGTAGGGGTGGTTGCAGGACTCAAATGTCTGCAACCTTAGCTAGGACACAGATCTGTGATTATAGCACTTAGAAATTATCTAGCATGGTTTATCCATCAATATTCAACCCTTACAACACTTCAAAAATAGCACAAAGCATCACAACATATACTTATATTCAAGAAGACTTAGCACTTAGATACAACAAGATAGATT
Organism: Picea glauca; assembly: GCA_000966675.3. Classification (NCBI taxonomy): domain Eukaryota; kingdom Viridiplantae; phylum Streptophyta; class Pinopsida; order Pinales; family Pinaceae; genus Picea; species Picea glauca. The sequence goes on from JZKD02S1602395.1 coordinate 24,221, forward strand.
GGATTCACCAGATCATACACTAAGCATATTATATATCAGATCTAACATTCATTCCTATCTCATAAGCACAAAGCATAACTAAATCTATTTAATCACATCAAGAACTTAGCCAAGAAGGAGATAAATGCATTAGGTTGAAGCACAAAGAACAATACACAAAGTTACCATGGTTCACCCCCACCCTGGGGCTACATCCAAAAAGTCTTCTTCTTTATATTATCTCAGTCAAGCAGTTACAACATAGAGCTTCAATGACCCTTACTTCACATAGGACAAGATATCTGTGCAACTCACTAGATCCTTCTTCCTTGCACTTCAACACAAAACTACAACAACTTGCACTTATCTTTTCAATCTCCTTACAATCATGCACATAACACTTGTAATATACATCCAATCACACAGATCCAGTTACTAGCACTAAGCCTTTAGCTATACATCACATAGATGTACTACCGTACCTTCACTTACATTTCCTAAGTAAATATTTATAGATTACAAAATTGGCCTAAGCGTGGGTAAACCCACGGGCTAACATCCCTTTCCCGTTACATCAACCCAAAACCCTAAAGTAACCCAAAAATAGGTCTAGTTTCCCTACTTTCCACTTCGCATTACGCTCCATCTTTGGAAAGCTGTCGCAGTCCCAAAAACAGTCAAATATGACCAAGTATTCTTCAAAACTTGGTCAAGGGCCAACACACCTTGCAGGAATTTGACAAATGGGAAGTACATTTTTTCGGACCAATTAATCCATCAACGAGGAGATCAGGAGCTAGGTACATAATTATCGTGAAAAAATAATTGACAAGATGTGTAGAGGCATAACTAGTTATAAATTGCAGTGCATAGACAATTACATGGTTCTTATTTGAGAACACAGTTACAAGGTTTGGGTGTCCTAAAGTACTTATGCGCAATCATGGGGCTCACATTTTGAACAAGAAAATTACAACATTTCCATAAGAGTTGCATATTCAACATTGAAAGAGAATTCCATATCAGCCATAAGAAAATGGAACTATGGAGGCCTTCAATAAGATATTGGAGAATGCATTGAAAAAGGTATGTAATGTAGGATGCGACGATTGGGAATTAAGGATTCCTACAATGCTATGGGATTATATAACTACATACAAGAAGTTGACAAGTCAGATGTATTTTAGATTAGCATATGGTCATGAAGCAGTCATGCCCATGGAAACAAGACCACAAGGTGGTTCCACGCAGGATCCACCATGCATGGAGTAGGCACCAACAAACACAATGGAAGAAGTGAAGATTGAATAAGTAGGGACACATACACACAAGGTTCCTGTAGAAGAAGAAATGGGGTAGGAAACCGACATAGATAATTAAATGCCAACAACATATGAGCCATCCAAGGCCCAAGGAAAGAGGACATGGGAGAAAAATAGTGGCTCTAGAAAGAAGACAAAGGCCCACAAACCACCTTCTCATACATCACCAACAATATATGATGTGGAGTTAGTAGTGACATCCGTCGAGGATAGACTATCAGAGCTGTCAGAGAACGTGGAGAAGCTCCAGGATTCAATTTTTGAGCAAGTACAGGAGGTAAAAAATGCATTGGAGCAGTTAAGGATCATAGTAGAGAAACAACAAAAAGATCAAGCAACCCAAACCATGGAAGGAAGGATTTCAAGAGAAAGAGTCCAACTTACAACGTAGGGGAGTGAAAACTTCATAATAACACCATAGATTCTGTATATAGACGAGGAGGCAACACAAAGGCCCCTCAATGAAATGAAAACATTGGAATTGGCGTTGCCCAAGATCCTGACAAAGGCACTTTACAAACTGCAGATTAATGTCGCACAGGAAATTCAGTCCCAGGCTAGGAATGACGTGAAAAACTTACAAACAACACAAGAAGAAAAAAATGCATTGCAGTAGCCAATCAACCAAGATGGGAAAGAAATATAGGTAGCACAACAAAAGGTCGAGGATATGGAGCAGTGCATTAGTGCTATATTTCATACCATCCCAGCCAATGCAGAGTCAGAGGAAACATCTTCCTAGGAGAATATGAGAAAGATTGCGTAGACCTTAGAGAAGTACAAGGAACAAATCAAGGAACTGGAGGAGTGCATAGTACCTACCAATCCTCCTTAGATCATTGCACAACATGAATAAGATGCGAAAAACTCTACAAAAAACATCGCATGACCAACACAACACATTAAAAAACTATTGGAAAACAACGCCCAGTTGTGGACATAGCTTTTAGAAGATACAAGATTACAGGAGCTACAAGGGAAGGAAGACATAGTGCATGAAGCAATGGCAGAGATAAAATAATGACAGAAGATGCTGCCATTTCCTGAGAGAATCAAGACTGTCACTGAAATAAAGACACTATAGGCAGAGGAGAAAATGGTAGAGGTGCATAAGATTGTGCGATAGGATCAATTGGAGCCCCTATAGGAAAAGGCAGAGCATATGGTCATGGAGATCGACGCTACGAAGATGAATGTAGAGTGGATATGATTGGAAGGGGAAGAACTACTAAAACCCCCAGTCATCATGCAACTAGAGAAGACATGGCCAAAAAGAGAAGTCAAGCTCATGAGCAGTGCCAGAGAATAGCTGAGATGTATGTTGTGCTAGCACAAGTAGTGAAAGATCCCAGAGTTAGGCAGTGGCTCGAGACGAGTCACAATGCCAGTGTTGGGGGCCTATTGTGAACATGCCTATTTTGAGGAGAAACCCAATTTTAGTAGAGAAATACCTAATTTTGGAAATGCGCAAGTGGCAGAAAAAGAAACACGTGCAAGGTAAAGTTTCATGAAAAGGAGGAAATCATGGAAGGTGCACATGTAGGAAACCTAACCAGGCTAGGGTTAGGGTTTTGGTAAGAAAGTGTAACAACTATCAAGCTGGTAATGTAGTATAAATAAAGACCTAGGAGGTCTAGGTCGGGGTTCGAGTAGGTTGAGTTGGTTGTGATCACATGTTAGAGTACTGTCACTGGAGTGTAGTGTATGCATGACCTGATTTTGATAAGCTGTTGCGCTGTAGAGATGTAAGTAGGATGGATATTGAGGGTTAGATCACATGCTAGGAAACCTGGTGTGATCTATTCCACCTCATAAAAGATCTCGATTCAACTGGGAGAGGAATGTAGTGCGCGCAACACCATATTTTGCAGAACTATAATAAAAGATCCTAAGTAGCCAAGTATTTTTGGACGTAGCCCAGGAGGGGGTGAACCATGGTAGATCATGTGTTATGTGAAATGATTTTTGTTTATGTCTTTGCTGTCAATGATTAAATCTTAGATGAATGTCTTGATGAAGTAGTTAGATCTATTGATTTACATGCATGAATAAATGATGACAGAGTATTTATTATAGATGGATGATATAGTAAATGAATGAATATCACAAAGTACAATCCTAGATCCCCACTCACTCTCAGAATGCAAGCACTTGAGCATTGAAGTCACCCATAGAACTATCTCGGGTGAGACTACGCAGTGCACTCTGCGTGCTGTGTTGCCTTCTGGTTTACCAGAAGGACCGATAGTTTTATAGGGATTTGTTGGAAACCATAGTAGATCTGAACCTGGGTCAGTCCAAGAGAAAGGTAGAAATCTTAGAGTAGATAGTAAGCCAACAAGGACAAATAATTAATATTTGTGAACTAGAGCAGGGATAAATTCTTGGAGAAGATGGAGATGTGGATGAGAGACTTGATGAGAGTCTCATGAAATTTTTGGGAAGTTTAGATAAACAAAATAATATGATGCCAAAAGTGTTGGAAATAGTATTTTCATTGATGTCAAAGACATGGGGAATTTATCTGAGCATTGATGAGTTCTGCTGTACAATAACTGATAAGTAGAAGAAGTAATGAATGAAGGCGATATGAATGTGTACCCAAACGAATTTAATCTTCACAGGTATGAGGAGGAGTTGTGTGATTGGAGGATGGACAAAACAACCCTATAAATAGAGGGACGAGATCGAGGATGTGAATATTTTTGTGTCTGTATGGTTTCTTATTGATTAGAGATCATAGATTGTTGGATTTCAAGGGCACAAAGGAAGTTTTGAGTGTGTGTTGAAGGTGAGAGAGATATCAAGGTAAAACCCAATATTGATATATCCCACACGCACAAAGAAAAATTATTCCAAAGGATTTGCAATGAAAATGTGTTATTACATAGTTTGAACAATATCGGGCATGATTATAATAAATAAACAATCTATATGTAATTTCTCCCCCCTGTATCCACGATGTTTAATAAAGGGAAGGGAGGAGTGAAATGATATACCATGGTTTTTGGTAGAGTCAGTAGAGTGTCGATCCCCCCCCTTCATCGAATCGTTTTCAAAACCACTATATGAGCCCCCTGAAATTTGGAAAAATGATGAAGCGCCAAAAAATAATTATGATGTTAGGTTGTGGACTTAATGTGTCGATCACCTAATAGTCTGGTAAACCAAATCAGAGTAAAGGAGTGGAAGTGGGTGTTGAAGTCCTGAGTGCCCATTGTCCGGTGGGCTAGTGGCCAATGCCACATCAACTCCATGATGACAAACACACTAATGCCACATCAAAGCCATGATAGTAAGCCAGATCAACAACACACATCAGGCCACGTACTTGTACTGCATCAACATGGTGTTTGAAAAGGGTCGAAGGACGTGATGACATCAACAGTCACATTAGTGACATGTCACCCAACATATGTGGAAGACATCCATGTGGAGGCCATATTTCTTTTTCCGTATCGACATGTTAACCAAATCAGAGTGGAAGTATGGAAGTGAAATTTTAAAGTCCTAGGGGCCCAATGGGATGGTGACTCAATGGCCCAGTGGTATACCATACCGGAGTGGAAGTATGAAAGTGCAGTGTTAAAATCCTGGGGGATTTGTGGTCCGGTGAGCCTAATAAGCTGGTGGCCCAGTGATCTTGGTGAGCCGGTGGTCCTGAAGGCCTGTTATACCATATTATGGAAAATGGTTGAAATGCAGTGTTAGAGGCCCAGGGGCCCAGTGACCTGGTGGTTCCCATGATGAGTTTGTGCTGTGTATTCTGGTGGCCAATCATTGCAAATCAACATTTGAAATTTAATCTTGGATTCATCCAATGGATGCTATGCAATCAAGGTTAAAGGATGCCATGTGCACATTTCAAGAGACCGATGCCCCGATGCCCCAAAGGCTTAATTAATATTTTTATGGGGATGCAATTGCAATAAAAGGTCATGAATTAATATAAGACATGATCCGATGGTTACTAAACAATAATTTTTGTGATGTGACATGTGAACATAATGTGAAAAAACAGAAGGAATTGGGACCCATTTCAAAGCATTGCTTGTGGACCAATCTTATGGAAGACATCAAGGGATTTGGAGGTGAACCCATGAGCATGAATTTTGGTATGTGGACAAAGCCTTGTATGTATGGGCTCTTTTATGGAGCTGACCTATCTTTGGTCAACTAAAGGATGACCCAGAAATTTCCCCATGGTGAGGCTTATAATAAAGATGCTCTAGTCTATTTTGAGTTGAGTGAATGAGCATGAGAGTGTTGAGGCTCAAAGGTTTTTGAGCATTAGAAAATGAAAAAAAGAAGAATAATATCATCATCTAAGGGTGGTAGGGAGGTGTGAGATTAAAAAAAGAATATCTAATTCTTGAAATTGTGAACAAGTCGACAATTTGATGGTGATTACAATAAGAATNCGCTGCATCTCTGCGTTTATGTGTATTTCTGTATTTCATTGTGTTCCTACATAAATCCGGATCAGTTGTTGAGTTGGTGCTTAGACAAAGGGATTGGTGTCTCTTTCAGGTTGGTGCCTGTAAAACATTGTAACATATTGGTGTGTGTAGCAAGTTGTTTCCCATGAAAATATTTGAATAAAAGTTTCATGGTTTTATCCTAATTGGGTTTCCACATGAAATCCTTGTGTACTGTGGATTGCATGTTTGTATATATTTCTCATTAACTTCTTATGTCTATTAAAGTAATAAATTGATAAATATTATAAGAAAAAAAAATCATTCTTACAATGATTCATCCCCCTCTCAATATAAGTAAGTGTGCCAACAATTGGTACCAGATATAGGTTTCTTCAAGAACAATATAACCAATGGAATGTGAATCATTGAGGACACATGGATAGACATGAAGGTTTTTCTACAAACAAATCTCCATTATTTGATGGATCAAATTATGTATTCTAGAGCATAATAATGAAAAATTATTTGATGAATATTGGGTTTGACATTTGGAGTGCATTTAAGAAAGGTTACACATCTCCAACAACTTGACCTATAGATGTAACTGGAAAGATGCTTAGTGACAATAATGGTAAGGCCATGAATGCAATTATGTGTGGTATGGCAGATTCACAATTTATCAAAGTCATGCACTGTGTTTAAGAAAAATAAATGTGGGACAAGTCACATAATATATATGAAGGGGATGACATGGTCAAGAAGGAAAAATTACAAACCCATGGAGGTCAATTTAATATCCTTAAGATGAACGAAGAAGAAAGTATTGCATCCTATTTTCTTCGTGTGGATGATATTGTCAACACTATTAGAGTATTGGGTGAAGAAGTTAAATAATCCATCATTGTTAAAAAATTTCTTAGGTCACTTCCCTCAAGATTTGATCCCAAGATATCTTCCACTGAAGAAATAAAGGACCCAGAGAATATGACAATGGGTGAGTTACATGGAACTATCACTGCATATGAAATGAGGATAGAAAAGGATAAGCAATTAAAACCATCAAGGAAGGAATCACCCTTCAAGGCATCCAAGAATATGAAGACAAAAGAATACAAACAAAGTGACAACTCAGATAATGAATCAGATGAAGAAGAAGCCAACTTTGAAAGAGGGATCAAGAGAGGAATAGGAAAATACAAAGGTAAGATCCACTTTAAATGTTTTAATTGTGGATAAGTACGACACTTTTTTGATAAATTTCCTTATGCAAAAAATAGAAATAACAATGAAAAAAATGTTTCCAACGTTAAAAATTACAAAAAGGGAAATATTGAAAAGAGAATAAATTTCTATAGAAAAAGGAAGAATCTATATACCAATGAAGTCAACAACTCTTCTGATGATAGTGACATTGAAACATAAGAGATTCTCTTCGTGGCTCTAGAAACAAATATTGATGTCCTATAAAATATAAATACATATTTAAAGGAAGAAGACAATCCTGAGATTGATGTAGAAGAAGTGGACCTTGAAGGAGAGATCATATGTGCTCTAAATGAAATAGAGAGACTAAGGAAAAATAAATGGCTACAAAAGGAGAAGATGAATAAGAACAAAAATGAAGTAGCATGTACAAAATAAATCTCTAATGAAACTGAAAAAGTTATCAACAACCTAAAAATTCAAGTGGAAGAGGCAAAGAGAACTGGAGAAGTTTTGAGAGCCCAACTAAAATAAAAGGAAGCTGTTTGTTGGAGTATAGAATATGAAATAGTTTATTTAAGTAAGGAGTTGGAGAAATCAAATACCAACATGAGATTGGAAAATAGCTCTGCAAATTTGAATGAAATCCTAAACTGTCAAAGATCACCATTTGGAAAGAATAGTATTGGCTATAGTGAGAAGAAGGAAAATGATGAAGAAGCCTCAACCTCTTCAAAATATTTGAGTGAAGGAAATACCAAGAGTTATGCTAATGTGCTCAAAAATCATATCAAGGTTGAATACAACAGGATAGAAGAACAAAATGTTCCACAAAAGACAAATTTTCCTCACAAGGACATAATCAGGAAGACTTTTCCATCAAGATGGAATCATAAAATCAGGTACCAAAATATGTTTTATGGCTATTGTTACTCTTACAATGGTTTTGTTCATAAATTTATAGATTGTAGAATAAAATAAAATGAAATTAACATAAGGAAAAACAATAGATATGCCTATGTATTCTCAAGGAGAAATTACATCTCTTTTTCCCCGTTACTAAATTATAACATTATATGTTATAACTGCAACAATTATGGGAACATAGCAAATTTCTGTAGAAGTTTTTTCATAAAATATAATAAAGAGGAAACCCCAACAGTCATGGAAAGAAATTAGGATCAAAGGGAACAAAATAAATAAAAATCCTTGTTCATACAAGTTGCACTCAATGCACAAAATAATAAGGATAAGTGGTACATTGACAGTGGGTGCTCAAGTCACATGAAAAGAGATAAAACAAAGTTTATCACCTTGAAGAGGAATGAAGAAAGTGTTACCCTTGGGGACAATGAAACTTTAAATATAGTTGGAAAATGCACTCTTAGCCTTGACAATGGAAGGGATAAGGTATAAAAGGTTATGCGTGTTGAAGACTTGAAACACAATATTCTTAGTGTTATCTAGATGTGTGATCAAGGACACACTATCACTTTTAACTCCCAAGAATGTAAGATCAGAAAGGAAGATTTAGGAAAACTATTTGCAAGAGAAACTATAACCCCAAACAATGTGTATATTCTTGATAAAATTAACAGAGAAAAATGCTTCACAAGAAGATATATGAAAGTTGGTTGTGGCATAAAAGAATGAGCCATATGATCTTTGAAAACTTGGTAAAAATCAACACCAAACAAGCAAAAAGGGATATGCCAAATATCACAAAACCCTCAAACACTGCTTCTAAGCAGTGTCAACATGGAAAACAATCAAGAGTGAGCTTCAATATAAAGGAATATACAACATCCAAACCATTGGAACCTGTGCATACAAATCTTCGTGGACCAACACGAATAAAAAACCTGCAAGGAGAAATTTATTTTATGGTACTTATTCATGATTTTACAATAATGAATTGGGTTACCTTTCTTAGAAATAAATCCGAGGCATTTGAAAATTTTAAATCCTTCAATGCCTTAGTTGAGAATGAGACTAACCTGAAAATCAAATGTTTAAGGTCAGATAATGGAGGTGAATTTACATCCAATGAACTTGTAAAATTCCATGAAACTCATGTGATAAAAAGATAGTATTCAGCTGCAAGAACTCCTCAACAAAATTGAGTGGTTCAAAGGAAAAACATACATATGGAAGATATTTCTAGGACAATTTTGAATGAAGCACGATTATCAGACAATTTTTGGAGAGAAGTAATTTACACTGTAGTTTGTATTCTAAATAGAGGAAAAATCAAAGTTAACAATTATAAGACACCCTATGAATTATGGAAAGACATACCAACATCGATCAAACATTTCAGAATATTTGGAAGCAAGTGTTATATCAAAAGAGATGATGAGGATTTAGGAAAGTTTGACTTGAGAAAAATTGAAGGAATTTTCCTTGGTTATTCATCAAGAAGCAAATCCTATAGATGCTACAATAAAAAGACTACAAAAGATTGTTGAAAGAATAAATGTCAGAACAAATGAAGATATACATCATAAGAATAAACCACAAATAGAAGAAATGGAGAGTAGTGAAAAAGAAGAAGAAGAAAATGAAGAAGAAGAAGAAGAAGAAGAAGAAGAAGAAGAAGGAGAAGAAGAAGAAGAAAATGAAGAAGAGGAAGAGGAAACATAAAGCCAAGATACACAAACTCCATCAAGTTTTGTGCACAAGAATCATCCAGAAGACTTAATTCTTGGTGATTAAAATGTTGGAACAAAAACCAAGAGAAAATTGGTAAGAACCTGTGAACGGGCTGTTGGTTGTGGAGCCTAATTATCTTCCTGATTTAGAGGTCCTTGCTTTCAGCTGTGTTTATACCTCATGAAGTATTTACACCCCAGAAGTATGTACACTCTTCCATGCGGGGGAGTGCAGAGGGGGGGTACCCCCTCTGCGGGGTCC
>JZKD02S1602395.1:42461-72621 GCA_000966675.3 Picea glauca
TCACCTTGCTGTTGTAACTATGTCGCTTAGGCACATATTCAGTTTCTTGTATTTCTTCTCCAAGCTGCTGGAAGTCCTGATGCCCATAGCATTCTTGTTCATATTTATCACCAAGTCCTCCCTCTACTCATTTTAAACTCAACTTCCCGACTGGAGTTAGATCAGGACCTCACCTGCTCGTGCATGCCTGGCCTAGTTTTCTGAATTAAAATGATATTCTCCTGGGTCTGTGCCCATTTGATCACCCTAATTCCATTATCGCGACATATAAAATTGATGGGTATCAGGCTTACCTCTGCTGCAATCCAGAGGTGACTTCTGGCGCTAACATTTTTGGCGCTGTTTCCGGGGATGAAGTTGAAGATTTTCCCCGAGATTGAATGACATTGAGCCTCTGATCCTGAAGGTGCATCAGGCTTCAAAGCCCTACAATATTGCTGCTGTGCGCCTGACGACTCCATTGTGATGACTTCACTGTGGAAAATCTATTGTTTCATTTGTGGCTTCCAGAGGCAGGCACACACGGTCTACCCCGAAGATTCCTTTAGTAACACCTGAATCCAATCCAAAGAAACTTATTAGAAATATAAAGGCCTTGGAAAAAGGAGATTCTACTGTTAAACCAAGTATTTCTGATTATTTTCACCTTAGTCCTTTAGAAGCTCCTATATCTTCTTCTCCTTTGCCTATCATACCGTCTGTAGGAGTTTCTCAAATTTTGAATTTTGGGAGTGTTCCTGTTGAGTTTTCCCCTCCTAATATGGGATTGGAGGGAGAAATCCTCATCACTCCTCTCTCCCCTGAGCTCATACTGTGGTTTAGACCCAAAACCTCAGCAGATTTTCCCACCCTAGGATTTACCACCCGTCCTCCTATTGCTGCTACTGCTGATGAGTGAAGAGAAACCTCTATTCCCTTAAACCCATTAGCCTCCTCCTTGAATCCTCTGCTGTTTCCTTTTCCTCCTGCAAGCTCAGTTCCAGTTTCTCCTTCATGGACTCCATCTCCTCCTGGTTCTCCTCATGTTCACACTCCAATGGCAGGAGCTAATCCGCTCGGAAACAAAATGGATGCTATTATAGCTGCCCGAAATGATCCTCTCATTTTACCTTAGCCTCTAAATGCCCTCCCTGCTGGAGACTACCTGAAATACATGCCCAAGTTCACTAGATAAGAATATGTAACTGCAGAAGAGCACCTGACTGTCTTCTACAGTTATGCAGATAATCTGAATATTGAAAATGAATATGTCTGGATGAGAGTCTTTGTCCAGAGCCTTGATGGTGAGGTTAGAAAATGGTTTAGGGGACTGACCCCTGGATCTATTGCTGGGATTGAATCTCTATACAACACCTTCTTGAGACAGTGGGGAGATAAAAAATATTTCATGTATTACATGACAAAGTTTGGGTCCTTAAAGAGGAAGGAAGGAGAGTCTGTCTCTGACTTCTCCAAAAGATTCAATAAAATGTATAATAAGATCCCTGTTGAGATAAATCCCCAAAATAACTTATGCTATTTCTTTTGACCTTGATTTTTGCCTCCTTCTCAAAGAAAGAAGGGCTACCTCCTTGGTTAACATGCAAGATGCAATCCTGGAAGTAGAATCCAATGTGTTGGCATTTAAGAGGCTCATAAGAAAATCCGATAGAGACAAGGGAAGAGGGAGGTCTGAGGCCTCAACCTCTGGTTCTTCTATAGGTTACCATCAAGTATATGAACTGAAAAAGATGGTAAAGTCTTTGTCTGCAGAGATGGATAAAATCAAAATGGAGGGGAGGCCGACATACATAAATCCTCAAAATGTGGATAATAGAGGAAACTTCAGGAGGCCGAATAATAATGATCCTCAGATTATGTTGAGGGAACACAAGAACATAGATAAAGAGGATTAGAGGATTCAAACTCTTGTCCAAAGTAACTTGGTTGATGATGAGAAGAGGGAAGAAGAAGATCTTGACTCCGAAATTCATTGTATTGGAGACACCTCCCCTTTTCCTCATTTGACTCAAGCAACATACGAAGAGTCTCTCATGGACAATCAACTTAATGAGTTGAGCAAGGAAGAAAAGGCTAGCGGTAGTCCAAACAGATACAACCTTAGATCCAAGAAGAATTCCGAAATGTCTGATATTCCTGAGCGGCCCACCAGAGAAGAGAAGCTTGATACAGATGTGGCAGACAACAACAAAGGTAAGAAAATCCAGGTCCCCTCTCCAGTGGTCCAAATTTCTGTTCCTAAAGTAAAATAAGTCCCAAATCCCACCTCCTCTTTTAATTTTGAGCATGAAATTCAAAAAATCATAATTTCCATGCCCCTTTTAGAGGTAGTCAAACACGAGGACTTCAAAAAATCCTTCTCTAAGCTATTGCAGCCCGAGCCACCCTGCCATCCCACAGACTCAATAAACCTTCAAGATGAAAAGACAACAATCATCCTAGGTACTATGGTAGAAGAAAGATATGATTCATCCCCTCCCTTCTACATGTCACTGGACATACATGACAAGGTGCTACATAATTTTCTGATGGATTCATGGGCTTCCCATAATATCATGCCCAAAATTGTCATGGAAGAACTCAGGCTGGAAGTCACAAAGGCCTACCATGATTTGTACTCTTTCAATTCAAGGAGGGTGCAGTGTCTTGGGGTTATCAAATATCTGGTCGTGACCTTGTTTCAGTTGCCCATGAAGAGTGTGGTGATGGATATCATGGTAGATGATGTTCCCCCCAAGTTTGGCAAGCTGTTGTCAATATCTTGGATAAAACAGCTGGGTGGAACATTACAAATGGACCTCACATATGCTACCATTCCAGTGTTTGGGGGGGATCATAGAAGGCTATATAGAGAAGCTCAATTGGCCTACATCATCAACAATGAAGCTAACCTAACCCCACTAACCACCCTATCTTTTCCCTTGACATTGAATTGGGATCCAGTTTATTGTAGCTCACCCATTTTCCCGATCCCCCTCTAAAACTCAGAAAGCAGTCCACTAATTTTCATGAAGTTTCCTCCTCCGTCACCTTTGTGTGGAACATGTTCTTTGATGGAGCCTCCTCCAAGGAAGATGCTGGTGTTGGAATGGTGTTTATCTCACCAACTCAAGAGACCATACCCATGTCCTACAAACTAGAATTTGAAACTACCAATATGTGACAGAGTACGAAGCTCTTGTTTTAGGTTTGAGGGTTGCAAGAGACATGGGAATCAAAGAAATATCTGTGTTTGGGGATGCCGAGCTGGTTTTAAAAAAAATCAGGAATCTTTTCCAAGCCAAACATCCGAGGCTCATATCTTATAGGAATGAAGTGTGGGATTTAGTAGACAGTTTTTTTCTGGCTTTCAACATTTCATTCATTCCTAGAGAAGAGAATGCGGTGGCTGACTCTTTGGCTATTTCAGCGAGTAATTTCAAAGTTCCCCTACCACCAAAGCTCAGATATGATATAGAAGTAAAATACAGACCCTGTATACCTAACAATGTCAAGCAATGGAAGGTATTTGAGGATGATCTTGATATCAAAAGATTCCTGGAAGCTGTTGATGAATTTTCTGCATTACATATAGACCAGGATCATGATTCTAATAGTAACACACACGATGATGTATTTTTAGAGAATATTGCTAATCATCACATTGTGAAGTTACCAAGCAATCACATTCCAAAGGGACTAGTCCCTTTGGAGAGGATCTTTGAAAATAGTGATGTGGAAGTAAAAGATAAGAAGCCGGTTGATGAGGCTAACATATCTGAATGCAACATTAGTACAGAGGAGGATCCTAAGCATGTCAAGTTGTCAAGCAGTCTATCCAAGGAGCAAAGGGTCGAGTATGTTGATATTTTAAAGTAGTTTGCTGATGTGTTCGCTTGGACCTACGAAGATCTTGAAACATATGACACAACTGTCATAGAGCATAAGATCCCATTGAAAGAAGTGGCCAAACCATTTAGGAAAAAATTAAGACAAATTAATCCTATGTTGTTTCCTATCATGGAGAGAGAGATGAAGAAGCTACTGGATGCTCAAATCATTGTGCCTTTGAGGTATTCAAAGTGGGTGGCCAACTTGGTCTCGGTGCGAAAGAAGAGTGGAGAAATCAGACTCTGCGTCAATTTCAGAAAACTGAATAGGAGCTCAAAGAAAGACAATTACCCCTTGCCAAAAATGGAACATATTCTACAAAGGGTAACTGGTGCATCGAGGATTCCATGATTGATGGTTTTTCTGGTTATAACCAAATTTTTGTCTTACCTGAAGACAGAGAAAAGACAATCTTCACCACTCCTTGGGGCACATTCATGTATGCAAAAATTCCCTTTGGGTTAATGAACACAAGAGAGACCTTTCAACGAGCCATGGACATAGCCTTCATTGGAGAAAGGGACAAATTCATGGTCGTCTATTTGGATGACATCATAGTCTTCTCCAAATCAGACAGAGAACACTACTGTCATATGATAAGGGTTTTCTTAAAATGCAGAAGGTTTGGTCTCTCCTTAAATCCCAAGAAATCATTTTCCATGAAGGAAGGGAAATTATTGGGGCATATAGTATCAACTGGGGGGGTCAAGATTGATCCCAATAGAGTTAAAGCAATCCAAACACTGTCACTCCCAAGATCCAAGAAAGAAATCCAGTCTTTCCAGGGGAAAATTAATTTTTCGAGGAGATTTGTTTCTAACTTTGCTAAGATGGTAAAACTTATAACAACCATGTTGATAAAGGAAAGTGAGGTTAAATGGACTGCTGAGTCCAGAGAATATTTTGGACAAATCAAGAAGGCCTTGACAAAATCACCTGTGCTTATCAGTCCCGATTACTCAAAGGATTTTCTGATTTTCTCCTTTGCTTCATCTGACACAGTGGTAGCTGTTTTACTACAAAAGAATGCAGAAGGGCTGGAGCAACCCATTTCATTTTTCAGCAGAGCATTAAGAGATGCAGAGGTCAAATATGACAACATGGAGAGGAAATCCTATGCATTTTTGAAGGCCCTTAAAGATTTCAAAGTCTATGTTTTGCATTCAAAAATCATTGCATACATCCATTTAACTTATGTGAAGGACATCCTCATTCATCCTGACATAGAGGGGAGAAGGAGCAAGTGGATCACCAAAATCCTTGAGTTTGATCTTGAAATAAAACCCACCAGACTAATTAAAGGCCAGGGTTTATCCAAGCTGTTGGCTGAATCTAATTGTAAAGCGATGGGTGTTAACTTCATCAACACTTTCTCAAAAATTCAGCAGGATGAGTTGTATGATGGAATATCTTAAGAGAACCCTCCATTGGCAGGACACACCTGATATAAAGATGTTATATATTTTCTGTAGGAGTTAAGGCCCCCTGATGGCATGGAAAAAAGCAAGGAAAGAGATTTAAATCTCAAAGAAATCAGGTACTGCCTCATTGACCAGGTCTTGTATTGGAAAGACCCTCTATTCTAAGATGTCTAGACCCATAGGAGGCCCAAAATATTATGTTTGAGTTTCATGACAACTTATGTGGGGGACACCATTTCTGGAATATCACAACCTACAAAATTATTAGGGCTGGGTACTACTGGCCCACTTTATTCACTGAGGTTTGCAAAAATATCAAAGCTTGTATCAAATGTAAAAAATTCTCACGAAAGCAACAACTCAAGTCCCTACCTCTAAATGTTAGAAAAAAAGGACCGCATAGAAATAAAATAAAACAAATGCAGAAACAAAACACAGAAGATACACAATACAAGAGAGACACAGATTTACATGGTTCACCCAGTGTGGGCTACATCCACCAGAGAAATTGCTAGGTCCTTCCTTTATTATTATCTAGCAAATGAAGGGATACAACCTACAACAAAACCCACTGTAACTTCCTCTTCTTTCTCTCACAGTCTCCTATCTCAGAATACAATATTCATACATCAACCATAGTCGCAATACATTTCCCTCATAAAAGAGGGTTGCCTTCTAGGGAAAAAAACCCTAACATAACCTCTACCATTAGATCTGCGACCTTATAATGAATGATCCATATTTACAATGAAATTACAATATACATTTACAAGGCAATTTTTCCTTCGGGGGCTTCTCCCCCGAACCCCCACTAGGGGCCCGCTTGCCCCCAGACCCCGCAAAGGGGGTAACCCCCATCTGCACTCCCCCATGTGGAAGAGTGTACATACTTCTGGGGTGTAAATACTTCATGGGGTATAAACACAACTGAAAGTAAAATACCTATGAATCAGGAAGATAATCAGGCTCCAATACCAACACTAAATCCTATGGTAGCTTCAGGACCCTTTCAACAGTGGGGCCTAGACTTTATTGGGGAGATTCATCCTTCTTCAAGTGGTCAGCACAGGTGGATCCTAATTGCCACAGACTATTTCACCAAATGGATAAAATCTATCCCCACAATGAGCGCTTCTGACAAGGTAATCAACATCTTACTAGAGGATATCATATCGAGGTTTAGCCATCCCTGCACAATTATCACTAATAATGTGACCTCCTTAAATTCTGAGGCTTTGCTCAAGTTCTGTGAGTAGTTTGGGATTTCATTATTTCACTCCACTCCTTATTATCCCCAAGGCAATGGACTGGAAGAGTCCTCTAACAAAAGTCTGATCAAGCTCATTAATGGATTGTCTGAAGACATTAATAAGGCTTGGGATTCAAAGCTTAAATTCGCTCTATGGGATGATCGAGTGAAAACAAAAAGGTCCCTAGGCATATCCCATTTTCAACTTGTTTATGGGACAAAAGCTATTTTTCCTTCTCATCTTACTCTACCTGTAGAAAAATTCTTTCAGGATTATCAAGGAGAGCCTGATGATATGATCAGAAGGATTCATCAATTGGTGGAAGTGCAACATACCAAAGAGAAGGTGATGGACAGATCTCATAACCGTCAGCAAAGGATCAAACAAGCCTTTGAAAGAAAGGCGAGAAAAGAAGATTTCCAGCTAGGAGATCTAGTGCTTAAATGGGATGCACCTAGACAGGACAGAGGAAATCATGACAAGTTTGAAGCCCTCTAGATTGGCCCCTTCAAAATATCTGAAGTGCTTTTAAATAATACTTACAGGTTGTAGGATTTGGAGGGTGAGAACATTTTTGATGGCCCTATGAATGGGAATTTCTTGAAGAGGTGTTTTATTTGAGCCACAAGTGGCTTCCCTGTGTTTGTAAATATTGTCTTCCTGCTTTGTTTTTCGTTTTTAATAAAGACTCTAAAACCCAACAACAAGTCACTGGAGATGCACATTATTGGCAGCTCACAGGGTGCCTGCCATCCCCCATGGAGCCTAATGTTATTACATAATTCTATCAAGACCTTGGGGCTTGTGATTATCTACCCAAGTCTACATTTTTTCTTGTCTTTCCCCCTTTTCGTAGACCCGATCATGTTTTTCTTTTCCCTCCCGACATGTATTGTTCTTTCATTGCGTTCATCCTTGTTGACCGACCGATTTTCCCAATCGACATGCCCAAAAGATATCGGCCCTGAATTTCTCTATCTCTTACAAAGGGAAATCACTTCTCCCCTTTACCTCCATCACTAAGACTTTGTTTTCCCAAACCTAAGACATGCCATCCAAGTCTCTATTTTCATAGTCTGTAATGCTAGAAGTGGTTGAATAATGAATCAAATCAAACAAGCGGGCAAAGACTAGTTTTCATTGGCGAGGATCCATCGATGAAGCAGGTTGATGACCATCGAGGGACGATGATCAATGAGTTACATGAGGATTAGAGTCATCAGAGCTCATGAAAATGCAAATTCCTGAAGGGCTGAAGTCCTGGAGCTCGGGATTAAAGGGAGCCGTCCAATCTCATGGGACATGTGTCAAACGATTGAGATTTTCGGGAGTTGGTGTTTCAGGGTTCTCGTCAACAAATGCACCCATAGCCTGAAGCCCCGAAACGTGAAATTAGGGAACCCCCGGAGGTTGGGCCCACGGTCCTAGCCTTGGTCATAGCCGGTGACCATATGGATGAAATGTAAGGGAGGTACTAACACAATTTAAGCCGCGTCACGATTTCGGCAACTGAGAGTCTGAGGGACGAGGAGTTGACCCCTTCCTATCGCCGATACTCGAAATTCATGAAGCGCCTTTAGTTTTTTAATAAAGGTCACAACCCACAGTCACAAGGAAAGCAAGGCCAAGAGAAAGATAAGCCCCTTTTCATGCTGACTAAGGAAATGATATTGACCGTTGGGTCTGAAAGAAGATCGAACTGTTGGTTTGGGCAGGGCGATTTAACAATACTGGGGATCAAGATTCCCGAGAATAGCATGTGATAATCCCCAACAGAAGAAATGTCAAAATTATTTTAGAGAAAGGCTAGGGGTTATGGCCCTGGGTTACATTGAGGATGGAGCCAGAAGAAAAGGAGGCCAGCCTCCAGGCCTTGGAGAGCATGCAAGCAGTCGTACCTTGCACCTATAGTCTCGAACACTCTCTAGGGAAGAAAGAAGTTAATGAAGATTGAGCAGGTGGTTGAAACCTCAGCTCAATCCATAAATGGAAGGTGTGGAAGGTCTGGAGTGGTCAACCCATGGTACCCCTATGTGAAGGTCTACTTGCAAGAGCCATGATGATTTGATGTTCCTGTCATACAAGAAGAGCTTGTGCATGCTAACTTGGAATTTAATGGCTCAACAAATCTCCTGATGTCAGGGGTGAGTTGCTCTGAGTATATATACTTAGTTTTTATGTTTTTGTAAGGGTCGATGGTTGAGGTAGGATACTGATTGTAAATTTTTGCTGAAGTACTGGTTTTCCTGGTTATGCAATTGTATCTGAGACTTCCTATTTAATGAAAGTTATCTTCCCTCCATATCTTTGTAAACACTATTTTAAGACACTCATGATTGGAGGATCCAGTCGAGGGTGATTGTGTTTTTGTGATGTATGTTTGATCATGCTAGTATTTTTACTAGTTTTAAATCAAGTCTCTGTATTAACTCTTCCTCCTCACACTGAGTAACTCAGAATTGGAGGATCCAGTCAAGTTTCTACAACAAAATTGTGATGAAGGTTTGATCACCTTGCTGTTGTAACTATGTCTCTTAGGCACATCTTCAGTGTCTTGTATTTGTTCTCCAAGCTCCTGGAAGGCCTGATGCCCATAGAAGTCTTGTTCATATTTCTCACCAAGTATAACCTCTGCTCATTTTAAACTCAACTTCCTGACTGAAGTTAGATCAGGACCTCACCTGCTCGTGCATGCTTGGCCTAGTTTTCTGAGTTAAAACAATATTCTCCTGGGTCTACGCCCATTCAACCACCCTAATTCCATTATCGTGACATACAAAACTGATGGGTATTAGGCTTACCTCTGCTGCAATCCAGAGGTGACTTCTGGTGCTAACACCTACACCACCCAATCACTGAAGCACTTCAAGAGAAGCACAAACTCAAGGGGATCTACAGAAAGAGAGAGAGTTGCTAGTTGTAGAACAGAGAATAAAGCGTAAAGTGAATGGGGGAGAAAATACCTTTTCCATTAATGCATAGGGGGAGAGTAAAGAATAAGAAGGAGAATATGTATAACAAAGGAATAATTTCACACAAAAGGAGAAGTTATAGATAGGGGAATATTGACTAAGGGTTTCCATCAATGACATAGGGGGATATTGTTGGAAGTAGTGTTGTCATTGATGTAAAAGACACGGGGAGACTATGAATGTCTATGAGCATTGAAGAGTTTATGTGTACACTAATTGATAAGTAGCAAGAGTCATGAATGAAGGAAATATGACTGTGTACCCAAATGAATTCAAGATGCATAGGTATGAGGAGGAGTTGTGCGATTGGAAGCTGGACAAAATAACCCTACAAATATAGGGACGAGATCGAGGAGGTGAATATTTTTTTGGATGTATGGTTCCTTATCAATGAGCGATCAAAATTTGCTAAAGTTCGAGGAAACAAAGGAACTTTTGAGCATGCGTTGAAGGTGAGGGAGATAGAAAGGTAAAACCAAATATTGATATATCCCACATGCACAAAGAAAAACGATTTCAAATAATTTATAATGAAAAAGGTGTTATTACATAGTTTGAACAAGATCAGGAGCGATTATAATAAATCAATGGTATATATGTAACTTGCACCCCCCGTATGCATGATATTTAATAAAGAGAAGGGGGGCCCAAAATGATATATCACGGTGTTTTTCATATCCATTTGGGAAAGATGTGTAAATTCCTCCCCCCCTCCCCCCAAATGGTTTTGAAAATCATGATATGAACCCCCCAAAAATGTGGCAAAATGACAAAGCAACAACGAAGCATGATGATGTCAGGTGGTGGACCCAATGGGCCAATCGCCTGGTATACTTGATCATAGTAAAGGAGTTAAAGAAAGTGTTGAAGTCTTGAGTTCCTAGTGGCCAATTCCACGTCAATTCCACAAAGTAGCTACACCACTGCCACATCAGAGCCACAACAACAACCACATTTGCACCACACGNGACCAGGTCTTGTATTGGAAAGACCCTCTATTCTAAGATGTCTAGACCCATAGGAGGCCCAAAATATTATGTTTGAGTTTCATGACAACTTATGTGGGGGACACCATTTCTGGAAGATCACAACCTACAAAATTATTAGGGCTGGGTACTACTGGCCCACTTTATTCACTGAGGTTTGCAAAAATATCAAAGCTTGTAGCAAATGTAAAAAATTCTCACGAAAGCAACAACTCAAGTCCCTACCTCTAAATGTTAGAAAAAAAGGACCGCATAGCAATAAATTAAAACAAATGCAGAAACAAAACACAGAAGATACACGATACAAGAGAGACACAGATTTACATGGTTCACCCAGTGTGGGCTACATCCACCAGAGAAATTGCTAGGTCCTTCCTTTATTATTATCTAGCAAATGAAGGGATACAACCTACAACAAAACCCACTGTAACTTCCTCTTCTTTCTCTCACAGTATCCTATCTCAGAATACAATATTCATACATCAACCATAGCCGCAATACATTTCCCTCATAAAAGAGGGTTGCCTTCTAGGGCAAAAAACCCTAACATAACCTCTACCATTAGATCTGCGACCTTATAATGAACGATCCATATTTACAATGAAATTACAATATACATTTACAAGGCAATTTTTCCTTCGGGGGATTCTACCCCGAACCCCCACTAGGGGCCCGCTTGCCCCAGACCCCGCAAAGGGGGTAACCCCCCTCTGCACTCCCCCATGTGGAAGAGTGTACATACTTCTGGGGTGTAAATACTTCATGGGGTATAAACACGACTGAAAGTAAAATACCTATGAATCAGGAAGATAATCAGGCTCCACAACCAACACTAAATCCTATGGTAGCTTCAGGACCCTTTCAACAGTGGGGCCTAGACTTTATTGGGGAGATTCATCCTTCTTCAAGTGGTCAGCACAGGTGGATCCTAATTGCCACAGACTATTTCACCAAATGGATAAAATCTATCCCCACAATGAGCGCTTCTGACAAGGTAATCAACATCTTACTAGAGGATATCATATCGAGGTTTAGCCATCCCTGCACAATTATCACTAATAATGTGACCTCCTTAAATTCTGAGGCTTTGCTCAAGTTCTGTGAGTAGTTTGGGATTTCATTATTTCACTCCACTCCTTATTATCCCCAAGGCAATGGACTGGAAGAGTCCTCTAACAAAAGTCTGATCAAGCTCATTAATGGATTGTCTGAAGACATTAATAAGGCTTGGGATTCAAAGCTTAAATTCGCTCTATGGGATGATCGAGTGAAAACAAAAAGGTCCCTAGGCATATCCCATTTTCAACTTGTTTATGGGACAAAAGCTATTTTTCCTTCTCATCTTACTCTACCTGTAGAAAAATTCTTTCAGGATTATCAAGGAGAGCCTGATGATATGATCAGAAGGATTCATCAATTGGTGGAAGTGCAACATACCAAAGAGAAGGTGATGGACAGATCTCATAACCGTCAGCAAAGGATCAAACAAGCCTTTGAAAGAAAGGCGAGAAAAGAAGATTTCCAGCTAGGAGATCTAGTGCTTAAATGGGATGCACCTAGACAGGACAGAGGAAATCATGACAAGTTTGAAGCCCTCTAGATTGGCCCCTTCAAAATATCTGAAGTGCTTTTAAATAATACTTACAGGTTGTAGGATTTGGAGGGTGAGAACATTTTTGATGGCCCTATGAATGGGAATTTCTTGAAGAGGTGTTTTATTTGAGCCACAAGTGGCTTCCCTGTGTTTGTAAATATTGTCTTCCTGCTTTGTTTTTCGTTTTTAATAAAGACTCTAAAACCCAACAACAAGTCACTGGAGATGCACATTATTGGCAGCTCACAGGGTGCCTGCCATCCCCCATGGAGCCTAATGTTATTACATAATTCTATCAAGACCTTGGGGCTTGTGATTATCTACCCAAGTCTACATTTTTTCTTGTCTTTCCCCCTTTTCGTAGACCCGATCATGTTTTTCTTTTCCCTCCCGACATGTATTGTTCTTTCATTGCGTTCATCCTTGTTGACCGACCGATTTTCCCAATCGACATGCCCAAAAGATATCGGCCCTGAATTTCTCTATCTCTTACAAAGGGAAATCACTTCTCCCCTTTACCTCCATCACTAAGACTTTGTTTTCCCAAACCTAAGACATGCCATCCAAGTCTCTATTTTCATAGTCTGTAATGCTAGAAGTGGTTGAATAATGAATCAAATCAAACAAGCGGGCAAAGACTAGTTTTCATTGGCGAGGATCCATCGATGAAGCAGGTTGATGACCATCGAGGGACGATGATCAATGAGTTACATGAGGATTAGAGTCATCAGAGCTCATGAAAATGCAAATTCCTGAAGGGCTGAAGTCCTGGAGCTCGGGATTAAAGGGAGCCGTCCAATCTCATGGGACATGTGTCAAACGATTGAGATTTTCGGGAGTTGGTGTTTCAGGGTTCTCGTCAACAAATGCACCCATAGCCTGAAGCCCCGAAACGTGAAATTAGGGAACCCCCGGAGGTTGGGCCCACGGTCCTAGCCTTGGTCATAGCCGGTGACCATATGGATGAAATGTAAGGGAGGTACTAACACAATTTAAGCCGCGTCACGATTTCGGCAACTGAGAGTCTGAGGGACGAGGAGTTGACCCCTTCCTATCGCCGATACTCGAAATTCATGAAGCGCCTTTAGTTTTTTAATAAAGGTCACAACCCACAGTCACAAGGAAAGCAAGGCCAAGAGAAAGATAAGCCCCTTTTCATGCTGACTAAGGAAATGATATTGACCGTTGGGTCTGAAAGAAGATCGAACTGTTGGTTTGGGCAGGGCGATTTAACAATACTGGGGATCAAGATTCCCGAGAATAGCATGTGATAATCCCCAACAGAAGAAATGTCAAAATTATTTTAGAGAAAGGCTAGGGGTTATGGCCCTGGGTTACATTGAGGATGGAGCCAGAAGAAAAGGAGGCCAGCCTCCAGGCCTTGGAGAGCATGCAAGCAGTCGTACCTTGCACCTATAGTCTCGAACACTCTCTAGGGAAGAAAGAAGTTAATGAAGATTGAGCAGGTGGTTGAAACCTCAGCTCAATCCATAAATGGAAGGTGTGGAAGGTCTGGAGTGGTCAACCCATGGTACCCCTATGTGAAGGTCTACTTGCAAGAGCCATGATGATTTGATGTTCCTGTCATACAAGAAGAGCTTGTGCATGCTAACTTGGAATTTAATGGCTCAACAAATCTCCTGATGTCAGGGGTGAGTTGCTCTGAGTATATATACTTAGTTTTTATGTTTTTGTAAGGGTCGATGGTTGAGGTAGGATACTGATTGTAAATTTTTGCTGAAGTACTGGTTTTCCTGGTTATGCAATTGTATCTGAGACTTCCTATTTAATGAAAGTTATCTTCCCTCCATATCTTTGTAAACACTATTTTAAGACACTCATGATTGGAGGATCCAGTCGAGGGTGATTGTGTTTTTGTGATGTATGTTTGATCATGCTAGTATTTTTACTAGTTTTAAATCAAGTCTCTGTATTAACTCTTCCTCCTCACACTGAGTAACTCAGAATTGGAGGATCCAGTCAAGTTTCTACAACAAAATTGTGATGAAGGTTTGATCACCTTGCTGTTGTAACTATGTCTCTTAGGCACATCTTCAGTGTCTTGTATTTGTTCTCCAAGCTCCTGGAAGGCCTGATGCCCATAGAAGTCTTGTTCATATTTCTCACCAAGTATAACCTCTGCTCATTTTAAACTCAACTTCCTGACTGAAGTTAGATCAGGACCTCACCTGCTCGTGCATGCTTGGCCTAGTTTTCTGAGTTAAAACAATATTCTCCTGGGTCTACGCCCATTCAACCACCCTAATTCCATTATCGTGACATACAAAACTGATGGGTATTAGGCTTACCTCTGCTGCAATCCAGAGGTGACTTCTGGTGCTAACACCTACACCACCCAATCACTGAAGCACTTCAAGAGAAGCACAAACTCAAGGGGATCTACAGAAAGAGAGAGAGTTGCTAGTTGTAGAACAGAGAATAAAGCGTAAAGTGAATGGGGGAGAAAATACCTTTTCCATTAATGCATAGGGGGAGAGTAAAGAATAAGAAGGAGAATATGTATAACAAAGGAATAATTTCACACAAAAGGAGAAGTTATAGATAGGGGAATATTGACTAAGGGTTTCCATCAATGACATAGGGGGATATTGTTGGAAGTAGTGTTGTCATTGATGTAAAAGACACGGGGAGACTATGAATGTCTATGAGCATTGAAGAGTTTATGTGTACACTAATTGATAAGTAGCAAGAGTCATGAATGAAGGAAATATGACTGTGTACCCAAATGAATTCAAGATGCATAGGTATGAGGAGGAGTTGTGCGATTGGAAGCTGGACAAAATAACCCTACAAATATAGGGACGAGATCGAGGAGGTGAATATTTTTTTGGATGTATGGTTCCTTATCAATGAGCGATCAAAATTTGCTAAAGTTCGAGGAAACAAAGGAACTTTTGAGCATGCGTTGAAGGTGAGGGAGATAGAAAGGTAAAACCAAATATTGATATATCCCACATGCACAAAGAAAAACGATTTCAAATAATTTATAATGAAAAAGGTGTTATTACATAGTTTGAACAAGATCAGGAGCGATTATAATAAATCAATGGTATATATGTAACTTGCACCCCCCGTATGCATGATATTTAATAAAGAGAAGGGGGGCCCAAAATGATATATCACGGTGTTTTTCATATCCATTTGGGAAAGATGTGTAAATTCCTCCCCCCCTCCCCCCAAATGGTTTTGAAAATCATGATATGAACCCCCCAAAAATGTGGCAAAATGACAAAGCAACAACGAAGCATGATGATGTCAGGTGGTGGACCCAATGGGCCAATCGCCTGGTATACTTGATCATAGTAAAGGAGTTAAAGAAAGTGTTGAAGTCTTGAGTTCCTAGTGGCCAATTCCACGTCAATTCCACAAAGTAGCTACACCACTGCCACATCAGAGCCACAACAACAACCACATTTGCACCACACGTCAATCTACATACTTTTKCCAGGTCAGCATGGTGTCTGAACAAGACCAGAGGATTTGATGACATMAAAAATCACACATGTGACATGTCTCCCAACACACGAAGAGTTCCACATGGAGGCCATGTCTCTTGTATCACGTGAACATGTTAACTAGATCATAGTGGAAGTATGAAAGTGGAGTGTTAAAGTCTTGGGGCCCCAATGGGATGGTCAGCTTGGTGGGTTGGTGATTTGGTGGGACCGATGGTATACTAGACTAAAGTGGAAGTATGGAAGTGTAGTGTTAAATTTTCGGTGGCTCGTTGATTTAGTGACCCAACGGTTCCAAAGGCTTAGTATACTGGGTCGGGGAAAACAATTGAAATGCAGTGTTAGAGTTTCGGGGGCCTGATGGTCCYGATGATGAGGTTGTGTTGTATGTTCTAGTGGYGAGTGATTGTAGATAAAAAATTGACATTTAATATTGGATCCATCCAAAGACTACTATGCAGTCAAGGTTAAAGGATTCCATGTGCACGTTTCAAGAGACTAGTGTTCCGATGTCCCGGTGGCCCAATTTATATTTTGTTGGGGACATGATTGCGGATCAACAATCATGAATTAATATAAGACATGTTCCAATAGTTTATGACCGAGAAGGTTTATGCTGTGACATGTGAACAAAACACGTGAAAGCATGAGGAATTGGGATTGGTTTCAAATAATTTATTGCAACCTAATCTTGTGGAAGAAGTCAATGGATTTGGAAGGTGATCCTGCAAGCATGAATTTTGGTATGTGGAAAAATCCTTTGAAATATGGGCTCGTGTATGGAGTTGACCCATCTCTAGTCAAATTAGGGGTGAACCATAAATTTCCCCACTCAGGCCTATAATAACAATGCTCTAATCCATTTTGAATTGAGTGAGTGAGCGTGAGAGTGTTGAGGCTCAGAGGTTTCTGAGTGCTAGAAAATGAAAAAAAATAAGAATGTAATCATCTAAGGGTGGTAAGGAGGTGCAGGGTTAAACAAAGAATATATGAAGTCTTGAAAACTATGAATAGGTGGATAATTTGATGGTGATTACAACAACATATGAGGTTTTTAGACAACAAATTTATGCAGGTGGAGGCTTGAAGTGAAGAAATGTTTATATGAGGAAGTTAATACAGATAAAAGAATTGAAGACTGATATCTCTAGTAGGTTAGTGCCTATAGGTGTTGCTGAGTTGGTGCTGAGATCAAGGGATTAGTGTCTCCAATAGGTTGGTGCCTGCAAATATTGTAGCTATAGGTTGGCTTTGAAATATTTTTTTGAGTTGGTGCTCAAAAAATGGGATTGATGTCTCTTTCGGGTTGGTTCTTGTAAAAAAATGTAACATGTTGGTGTCTGTAGCAGGTTGTTTCCTGTGAAAATATTTTAATAAAAGTTTTGTGGTTTTCTCCTAGTTGGGTTTCCACTTTAAATATTTGTGTACTATAGATTGTATGTTTGTATATATTTCTCATTAACTTCTTATGGATGGTAAACTAATAGATTTATGAATATTGTAAGAAAAGAAAAAACAGTCTTACACTGATTCATCCCCATCTCAGTATAAGTAAGTGTGCCAAAAAAATCATCAACAAAGACTCAAGAGTCTCATGGATTTGGAATTGATTATTTGTGTGTGATTGTAGGTTATGCAATTGATGAATATAGACAATGACCTGAAGCTATCATAAAGGAAGAGGAAGATGAATAATTTCCTCATGAAGACATAGAAGAAGGAAATAATAAGAAATGTATCATAACAACGAAAAAGACAACATTGTCTCATAAACACAGTGAAAAGGGAGATCATGCATATTCAACGAGTGTAGGTTTTTAAGACAAACAAACCCATAAGATTGTCCTCACAATGAATGGGACATAACTAGTTTATGAAGATAATGAAGAAGATGAAATTGAACAACAACACGTAGATGTAGTGCTAACATATTTTTATGAAGAATTAAAGATGTTGGAAGAATGGATAGCAAAGACAATATTTGTGAAGACTATATAAAGGTTGTAGAATTTATTTGTGAAGACATGAAAGAGGATAGAAACAAGAAGATTTCAACAGATGAAATGGAAGGCAACAACTTTACGACAGAACAAGAAAATGGCAAGCAAAGAATTATCATGGAAAGTAACAATAAGGTTGAAGGTTAAGCTTGCAGCCAACATGTTGCAAAAGAACAAAGGATTAAAAAGGATATATGTATAGAGAGTATAGTAAATGACACATATGTGAAAAATTGTGAAGGATGACAATAAGATGTATCTATAGTCATTTTCATGGTTAAGAAGTTTCTACATGATGAGGAAAGAGTTATTTTCTAGGAAGTATTTTTTTCATGTGCAGGTACAAGTAGAAGTTTGGTCTCTATAGATGGAAGCAATCAATATTCTAAAAATAAATTACAATAAGTCTATTGGATACATCAAGACAACAACAACATGCATGAACAAATGCAGCAACAACATATAAAAAAGTGGACAACAACAAAACAAGATATGGGGCCCTGGAAGATTGAAAACAACAATAAAGTAGCAGTGTCATCAAGCAAGTGGATAGAAAGAACACAATGTTTGGGATCTAGGTGGAATTATACAAGTAGAAGACTCTTGAAAAAGAGTCCATGAAAATTTTGTACCCTAGGAATTTGATGTAGGAACATAGTTCCCAAAATCAACGTTGTTGATCAGGATTTAGGGGGTCTTGAATTTTTTCCCAAGGGATTGGTTCCCTTTGTTGAATTAATTGTATTTGATCTCTAAGTTTGCAAGTAGATTCTAGAAGGTTTTATATAAGATGAGTTTGTTTTTATTCTTCCATATATTGTAATCGAATATTCCTTGTTATCAAATTTCAAGGCTTTAGAGAGATATTAGGAGTAATTTTCATATTCTATGGAATGAATTTAGGATCTAAGAAGATCAGGTAGTTTTATTCTTGTGTATATGTATGCTTGTTGGCATAGTAGAGGTGGCCAGGGCTAGAGAAGCACCCAAATGCGTGCAATTAGGCCAATATAGAGATAAGAGGTATTTCTGGGCTTTACAAAAATCGTGTAGAGAGTTTTTTTAATGAAGCATTGTGTTTTATGCCTCTAAGCTGTGTGTGAATGCCTCTTGATGCTATCCATGTTTTTTTTGTTAATTCATGTATGATCTGTGGATGCATTTTTTTAATGATATATGATTGAAATCAAGTGTAAAGGCGAGGTGACTATATGGGACAATCGAGTCCCAGTTAGAATATGGACTGTATGTAGTTATGAAAAGCATGAATCTTTGTGTAAGAGGGTTGAATGAATTGATCTTGATTGGATAAGGAAAATATTGTGAAGAAGTTCCTATGAACTTCGTGGGTTTTATGATCACCAAAATACTTGATGATGAGTGATGATGGTTGAAATTTGGGTGAAGGCTATGAGTTGAACCAAAGGACAAAAAAATCAGCGATGAGAATAAATTTGGGGTTTCCAGAGTCACAAAAATATGGGTGGAAAAGTTTCTGTAAATCGGATCGGGTTTTAACCATTTACAAAAGACTAAGTGTGTGTGTGTGTGTGTGTGTATATATATATATATATATATATATATATATATCAATGGCTGATTAAACCAAACCAAACTTACAATTATGAAGGATGTTTGGAGGAGTATTCCCGGTTCCTGGTGGCCAGTTAAACTAGACCGAAGTAAAAATATAAAAGGTGCACTATTTGTATGTTGGGGCCTAGTGGTCTAGTGGCCGGTTAACATAAATTTTAAGTGACATGAATTAGAATTGACAGAGTTGTTTAATAAAAGAATTTAAAATTGGGCTAAAGGAGTTTAGAGATGACCCAATTGATATCACTTGAGCTACTAATTTTATATCTATCACTTCCACGTCCTTGAACACATTTTTGTTTCTTTCCAACTAGATTTGCTAACAAATGTATTTTGGGAGAGCAACCTAGAGATACCTAATAATGGGATTATTCCTGAAGGAGCCTTGATATTTCCCGTGCCAATTCTCGAGAAAGATCTTAATCGACTCTAGCTAGAGAACCCTACAAGAGAGCTACTTAAGTAACACCTACCATATTTCTTTGACAATACTACAGTCCAGAAACATATGCTTAATGGATTCGTTGTTTTTATTGCAAAGTGAACATCTAAAAGCACCTTCAATACCCCTTTTGCTAATATTTTCACTGGTTAGAATTGTTTTGTGAGCTAAAGTCTAACATAAGATGTTTATTTTGGGGGTACCATCCTGATGCGAAACATAGTTCCATAGAGGGGATTTATTCGAGAGGACATATTGAAGCAAGAAGGATTAATAACCCCCACTAATTGAAAAACCCCGACCCCCCCCTTTCGTCTTGATCCTCCAGATGCTCGAGAGACAGACCTTGTAGTGAAGAAATCAACTTCTCAACTTGATTACAGATATATTTAAGGGGGTCCCCCAAGTTCCAACCCAACCAAACTCTTGAAGTGTCCTAGATAGAAATGTCAAATAGGGTGTGTTTATGATGATAGGAGAGCCAATATTTGATTAGAGTCAGGGATCGATCTTGGGAAAAGGGGGGTCTTCTCAAGATGGTGTCATCCCATATTCTAATTTTCTTTCCATTGCTAGGGATGCAGGTGAGATTACTTTTGAGGAGGGGTAGGGATACATGAATTAGCTACCATATTAGAGAACCATTNNNGGGGGGGTGAAGGGGGTTTTCTAGGCCTATTAGATGATCCTTTTGAAAATATTTGAAGACAAGATATTTCTTCCACTAGTAAAGGTATCCTAATATCATTCTCCACAACATTTTATAACCAAGAGCTAAATTGGCTAGAGTTCCATCCTTCAGCTCAAGACCTCCATGAGATTTGGGAGCCCTCACCACTTTCCAATTGACTAGGTATAAATTCTTATGGTAGGTACCTAACCTCCCTAATCCCTCACATAGGTAGAATAATATATTTCCATGTAATAAAGGCCAATATTAATAAGGCCTATCAATAAAGAGGAATAAGTAAAATGTAAGAAGACCTAATAGAAGCTTCCGCTTATAGAAGGATCTTCCTCTAGATTGCTCTCTTGGATAGATATATTTAGTATAAATAGGGGTAGAGGGTATGTGAATTTTTTTCTCGGAGATTATTGTTATAGAGCTCTGCTTTGCTAGAGGTTTCCTCCTCGAAGAGGCAAGTGAACATTTCTATTAGTAATAACGATGCTCTTTCTAGTGTTATTCCATTATTATTATGATATTGATCTGGTTACATTACTGTTCTGCAATTGCTTGCTAAATATTTCTGTTCTACATACTATATTATATTTGGAATATTACAAGTGGTATCAGAGCACTTTCCTCGACAAAAAATTGTGGCTTATTTTTTTTTCCAGGGTAGAGACGTATTTTGGTGTCTTAAAACTACAGAGATCTATCGTTACACACATAAACCTGGGGTCAGGGAGTAATACACACATGGAATACAAGTGTTACTTAAGCACACATCTGTTGGCCACCCTTGTAACCCATGTTGGTACCCCTTCGAGTGGTAGCACATTAGACAACACCTGCATATAGATCAACCTAGATATTTTGAATTCTTCCATAGATAAACTGATCGGCCGCCTGAATGCTATAGTGACACCGAGAAAAACACACAAGAAGATACTCTCTAGTACCTAGGTATTCAGGTAGTATGGCTAAGGGCATGGTCTAGCCTCCTTAGTTGGTGCCCTGAGATATTGGGTTGAATACTACTTTTGGATCCCACACATATGTTAGATAGCTATAGTAGAGGGAAAAACCTTGTCTATAGATACCCTACATACCCTAACCATTGGGACAAAAGCATAAACAAAAAATACAAGATCTATTTCTGCGCAATTGTGCCTCTTGCATTATGGTTGTGAAATTACTACACATTTCTTCATGTTAAGAATTTAGGCATTTCAACACTGTAGTATTCTTCATATTAGAGTATAACTCCGTAGGAGTAAAAACAAAAAAACAAAGAAAAAGTCTGGATCCTATTGGCCCCATTATTTGAGCCCTATCCCATTGGATTCCTCTCTTCGTCCTGATCGCAGTCATACCTATCATTTTTCAACAATTTTTTTTTTCCCGTGGACCCGACCCTCTTTCAACACCCTTATTTGGGACTTACCCCATTGGATTCCCCTCACCACCCTGATCATCATGATACCCTTCACCCATAACCCATTTTCTATGTGGTCCCACCCTTCCCTATCCATTTTCCCTCTTCATCATGGCCCACTCCCATAACCAAGACTTGGAATCCTACTTCAATTCCTTGTCCTCTACTTTTATATAGACCTAGCATGAAGTGAGGTAGCTCAGTGCCAATATTTCCACCATCAATAAAACCATGCATTCCTCCATAAAAAAAAATGGAAACCATCAAACATGACCTCTCCACCCAACTTGCATACTTCACTAACACGATCTATGCCAATTTTAATATGCCTGTAGACCTTACCTCCTCTGACCCACCTTTGCACTCCCAAGGTGAAACTTCCTCCAATTATTAAACTTTTTAGCCCCATCACTTTCAACGTGGCCTATGCCTTCTACGTGTGAATGTGAACAAATTTGATGGCTCGGATCCCACTGGCTGGGTAACTCAATTGGAACATTATTTCTCTTTGTATGGCATTACAAATGAATTGGCCAAAATCTGATTTGGTGTTCTCCATATAGATCAAGAACGTTGGCAATGGAGAAAAAATTCTCGCCAAGGGTATGTGGCTTGGAAACAATTTTTGGCAGAGATTTATGAACTCTTTATCACTGACACCAATCATTTAAGCTATTTGAAAAAGTTTAAATATTATGGCACAGTGGAAGACTTTATGGTTTCTTTTGAGCGTTTGGATTTCCACACAAAGGGCATGTATGATGATTTTTTCCGAGAATAGTTTATCAGTGGCCTCAAGGATGAGATCCATGCCCATTTTCTCATGGCTCGGCCTCAGAGTTGGGTGGAAGCTACTAAAATATTAAGGAAGCAAAACAGGTTGTCTTTTATCAAACCAAAAAACCCTCCTTTATTCCTCGCCCTAAACTAGTAACTCCCACTACTCCTTCCACTCCAATAAAGATCTAGAATTGACCAAGGAAGAAATGGATGAACGCCAACTCAAAGGACTTTTTTATAATTGTGACGACAAATATTTTCTTAGGAATAAGTGTAAGGAACAATTTTTTTTTATGGCCATCTTCGAGGATGTTTCTAAAAACGATGTCCAGGCTCCTCTTGTGGTTGAGTCACCTGAACCCACTGACATGACCCCACCCTATGACCCTCCCGAAGTTGAAACGGTCATTTCCCTGAAAGCTCTCACTAGATTCTCTGCTCCCCAAACCCTCAAGATAATTGGTTACATCAAGCATCATAAGGTCATCATCCTTGTTGACAGTGGAATCACCCATAATTTTATTCATCACTGCATTTTCCAAGAAACTGATTGTTATATCCGTGCAATCAATAATTTTTAAATCATGATTGCCAATGGTGGGTCCATGAAATGTGGGGGGCATTGTGAAAATGTGGGTCTCCAAATTGGTCAGTATCACATGAAATATCATATTTTTTCTATCGACATGGGTGGTTGTGACATTCATTTGGGTTCCAAATGGATAAGGAATCTGGGTCCCATTCTCATGGAGTTTAAAGAATTAACCATGCAATTCAACCAGGAGGGCCAAACATATAAGTTACAAGGAATCACAACAGGTTCCCCTGATATCATTAGTTCCCATCGCATGGAAAATATCTTGAAAAAAGGTCATTCCAACATTATTACACAACTCCATTTCATTGATGCCACTGAGACACCCTTTGTGCCGCAGGAGCCCCAATCGATCCTCTCTAAACATCAAGATACTTTTTCAACTCCCCATGGAATTCCTCCTTCCCTTGGTGTTCATGATCATTCCATTCCCCTTGTCCCCAATAGCCTTCCTCCCAATGTTCGTCCCTATCGTCATCCTTTTTCCCAGAAAAATGAAATTGAGAAAAAATTTCAAGAATTTCTCACTGTAGGTGTTATCCGTCCTAGTACGAACCCATATTCTTCTCCTGTGGTCATGGTACTTAAGAAAGAAGGATCTTGACGCATCTTTCTTGACTTCTGTGCCCTCAATAAACTCACAATCAAAGACAAATTTCCCATTCCTATCATTGATGATCTTTTGGATGAATTAAGTGGTGCCCAGTTCTTTACTAAACTTAATCTTCATTCTGGATACCACCAGATACGTATGAATGAGGTAGACATTACTAAGATTGCATTTCAAACTCATGAGGTCCACAATGAGTTTTTGGTCATGCCCTTTGTCTTGTGTAATGCTCCCTCCACTTTCCAAATCCTCATGAATCATGTCTTCCATCATTTTCTCTGTCATTTTGTCTTAGTTTTCTTTGATGATATCCTCATCTATAGTAAAACATGGACAACCCATATTTCTCATGTGGATCGAGTTCTACATCTACTCTCTCAACACCAACTTTTCCTCAAACAATCTAAATGTGATTTTGGAGCCTCAGAAGTCAAGTACTTGGGTCATATTTTTGGCAAGGAAGGTGTTAGGGTGGATCCTAAGAAGATTGAAGCTATGTAGGATTGGCCTCACCCAAAGACTCTCAAAACATTGCATGGTTTTTTGGGTTTAACATGATATTATCACAATTTTGTTAATAATTATGGAAATATTGCGGTGCCTCTCACTGATCTCCTTAAAAATAATTCTTTCACTTGGAATCCCACAACTGATTAGGCCTTTCAATCCTTGAAGGCAACTATGTGTACCACTCCGGTCCTGACCCTTCCCGATTTCAAAAATTCCTTTGTCCTAGAAAGTGATGCTTCCAGGAGAGGAATTGGAGTATTCCTTATACAATATGGTCAACCTTTTCCCTTTACTAGCAAACAATTGTCAGAGTGAAATTTGGGCCAATCAATATATGAAAAGGAAATGTTGGCTACTCTGCATGCAGTGGATTTCTGACACCCTTATCTATTGGGGAAACGCTTCCAAATTAAGATAGATCATCAAACCCTCAAGTTTTTTCTGGAGCAATTCCCTTCCTCCCCAGAGCAACAAAAATGGGTGACTAAGATCTTTGGATATGATTATGATATCATTTACAAGAAATTCAAAGAAAATGTGGTTGCTGATGCTCTTTAAAGAAAATATGAATATGAGGGGTCCCTTTTTCCCCTGTCCATTGTACCATATTGGCTCCAAGAAGTTTTCTAGGAATCTCTACAAGATCCCAAAATTTCGCATCCGATCCAACAATTACAGGCCAATTCTCCAGTTTCCCCAGGGTACTCTTGGAAAAATGATGAGCTTCTCTACAAAGGCTGTTTGTATTTAAGTAAATAGTCACAACTTAAATCCACGGTACTTTATGAGCTTCATGATACACCCACAGCTGGGCACTCAAGGTTTACCAAAATATATGACCGAGTCAAACATGCTTTTTTCTGGGATGGTATGAAACAAGACGTTCACACTTTTGTGGAAGAATGTGATGTTTGTCAATGCAACACGAGATAAACAGTCAAATCTCTTGTCACACTACAACCACTTTAGATTCCACCTGCTATTTGGAGGGATATCTCTATGGATTTTATTTCGGTCTTACCTAAATTGGGCAATATGTCGGTCATCATGGTGGTCGCTGATCTTCTTTCCAAGTATGCTCATTTATGTTCTCTTCAACACCCAGTTACCACATCCACTATGGCTCAATTTTTCATGGATCATGTCTTCAAGCTTCATGGCACGCCTCATTCTATTGTTTCGGATCGAGATCCCACTTTCACCAGCAATTTTTCGAAATAACTATTCAGGATACAAGGCATCAAATTGCATCTCAGCACAACTTATCATCCCTAGACTGATGGTCAAACTGAAGTTGTCAACAAGTGTTTGGAAACATATTTGAGGTGTTTTTCATCTGAAAGGAGAATCAGTGGGTTCAATGGTTACCAATATATGAATGGTGGTACAAAATTTCTTACCATACAACTACCTGCATGACCCATTTTGAGTCAGTATATGGACAAAATACACCTTCAGTTCTCTCATACCTTCCAGGTGTCTCAAAGGTCTAGGCGGTTTACCAAACACTTACAGTTCGAGAGGCTATTCTCCATACCCTCAAAGATAATTTGGTCATGGCCCAGAATCACATGAAGCAACAGGTAGATCAAGGTCACTATGAACATCGATTTATTGAAGGATACCATGTGTTTCTTTGACTACAACCTTCTAAGAAAACTTCACTCAAGGCCGACCACTGTCAGAAACTAGCGCAAAAAATTTATGGTCCTTATACCATTCTCAAGTGTGTGGGACATGTGGCCCATAAGTTAGATTTTCCCGGTCATTCTAAGATCCATCTTGTTTTTCATGTCTCCTTCTTAAAGAAGACAATTGGAACTAAGTGCCAAACTCAAACTAGCCTTCTCGAGTTGGATGAAGAAGGATCCATCTAGTTGCAATGGCAAGCAGGTTTGGACCAACATGAGCATATTCTTCATTAGTGCACCATCAAGGAAGTGTTATTCCATTGGAAAGATACAACTCCAACATATGCCACTTGGGAACCAACTACCATTCTGTAGAAATTTCCTCATATCAAGCCTTTAGGACAAGGATCTTTTTAAGGGGGAGGGCATGTTAGGGACCTAAAATCCCTAATCCCTCACATAGGTGGAATAATATATTTCCATGTAATAAAGGCCAATATTAATAAGGCATAAAAATAAGGAAGAATAAGCAAATGTAAGAAGACCTAATAGAAACTTCGACTTCTAGAAGGATATTCCTATAGATTGTTATTTTGGATAGATAGATTTAGTATAAATAGGAGTAGAGGATATGAGAAGTTTTGTCTTGGAGATTATTGTAATAGAGCTTTGCTCTGCTGGAGGTTTCCCCCTTGAAGAGGCAAGTGAAAATTTCTATCAGTAATAAAGGTGATCTTTCTAGTGTTATTATGGTATTATTTTGATATTGATCTGGTTACATTAGTGTCGTTCTGCCATTACTTGATAAATATTTCTATTCTTCATACTATATTATATCTGGAATATTACAACTTATGATTGGATTTCACCCCTTGATATATAAATGTTTTGAGATCTTGTGTTATTTGTTTATTGAATCACAATAGGGAAAGCATATATGAGTATTGAAATATGGGGAGAACCAAGAGAACAACCTTTACCAAATTTATCCTACCTGTCGGGTTCAACCATTGAGCCCGCCACAAAGATAATTTTTCCTAGATTTTTGAGAGGATGAATGACCAATCAACCGTTGAGAGAGAGTTGAGGGATATGGGAATCCCAAGATATTTTAAGGATCTCCAATTCGTCACCAATGGGAATTGGAGAATCCTTGTAATGACAACAAGAGAATGAACACTAGTGTTCCAGGCGTAGAGATTTTTTTTTGTTATTAAATAACCCTTCTGAAACTAGAAGGAATTAGTCTAGGATATTTTTAAACTGCCCTACCATGATAGAGGAAGCTCCCCAAAGGAGGGGAATGTGCTATAGTGGGAACAACCCCCTATGGACTACACTAGGGTCCAACATGTAGGAAAATCCAATCGTCTAAAAGTTTCCTACTTTTTATAAATACCCTGAATATACCCCACATTCATGCATGAAATAGAAAGTGAAAAGATCCAGTAACTCTACCTTTATCTCTGCATCCGGTGTCAATCCTTTCATGTTCGATTGCTTTGCTGACTACAAGCCTCCTCCCAAGGCTGGCCTGCATTCACAAATAGATAAACAATGAACTACAAACATGCATCTTATATATGAATCATGGGTTAGATGTTAGTATAAAACATAAATCAAACATAGATATTTGACACATCATATTTTGGGATAGAAAAAGTATTCCTTTTATTGATATCACAATGTTTACTTACAATGAGATCGGCGATTGCTCCATGAACCTGGTCCATGCTCTTCTTCACCAAGCACCAACTGTGCTTCCACGTATCTTTCTCCCCTCACACTTCTTCTAGGGAAATGGCATAGGATTATGATGGAGGAAAAAAGGCTAGAATGGGAAATTATGATACAAATCTCACAAGGTGGTTGCAAATATATGGGGCAAGGAGGGGATGTGAAACAGACAAAGTTTCATTGTTCTTATGCTTATGTTTTGAATGAGACTCCAAAACCTCCTTTTATATGAAAAAATGATGGTTATTTGGTTGGGTGACGGGCTCTAGGTAGTGGGACATTTGGAAAACTACCCAATAGCCCGTAATCTCAATGAATTCCTTGAAAATTTTTATTTTTTGCAACTTTTGTGGGTATACACAGGCTGTAATGGTGCAACTAGTGTACGTACATGACCTGTAGTGGTGTAGGGTGCGTACATATTCAAAAATAGGGTTTTTAAGAAGAGCTTCTTAGTGATGGCTTGGAAAAAATAGCAAGTAAGAGGGCCAAATGCTAGGTATGCATGTATGGTGAAATTTAGGGTTATAAAATATGCCCCCTAATGTGTGAGGTCAAAAGAGCATCTGATGGCCGAAATACATTACAAAATATTCACCAACGTACGAATCGAGTGAGCCTGGGACCAGAGTTTCGGAGGTGCCATTTGCAAAAATAACAATTGTCTCACCGAGGCAAGCATACCCATGCTCAGGATGAAATAAATCATGGATTCCAATCAAATACACTGCAGATCCATGTCATATAACTATATAAAGTGTAGCCATGAGAAATACACTGCAGATATACATCTCAAAATAAAATATATACATGTATATTATCCATCTTCAAGAAGCCAAATGACACCGAATGGATGGAGATGAGGCCTTCAGAGCTTGAGCAACAAATTCAACATCTTCAAAACTAGGGTAGGAGTGTAATATGAGTGTACGAATTCACTACCTAGAGGTCTTCGATGACTCATCGGGGAATAGATAAGAGGATCTTGGTGTTCAAGCAGATAAATTCACTGGTTTTGAACAAGGACTTGATTGGACTTTGGGGATGGCTGGGCATGAGGTCAAGAGACAAACTACAAAAATGCCGACTCAGGTTGGGTAAAACTTGCCTTGGACAAGAGCATGACAAATGATCAGACTCAGGTAGCATGACATTGACATAAGTTCACAATGCAGGAGGCAACACAAACTCTCCATATGTTTGGAAGGATATCCAAACGGAGGAGGATGTAACTCTATGTAGCAAGAACAAATTCCTAAGATCATATTAGATCCCAAATATTGACGAACAAATGGAAGGATGTGCTTTGTCCAAGGGCAACTCATTGTGCTACCATAAAAAGAAAATAAATTTCCCGTCCTCTTTTTGGGGTATATTTGATTTTTTTTGTCTTTTTCAATATTTTAAAAGATCTTGAAAAAGAATAAAATAATACTACGTTACAAAGGAGGAAAGAGTGTCACAAGCATACTAGTTAAAATCACAAGGAACACACTAATGATCATAGCAAGGAGACATGTGAAGTAAAAGGACCCTCGGGGAAAATTCCTCCATGGGTCAAGGTGTCAGGTTACATAGGCAAGGTGCTACAAGGCTTGTGTATAAGGCATGCTTCAAAGGTTCAATTGAGAGCAACATGGAGCCGTAATTATGCCAATGACACAGAGATGCAACTGTGATTAGCAAAACATGATGAAACCCCCTTCAATTTATTTTTCACGAGCCCAAAGAAGGTAAGCTCGATGTTTTTTTCACATTTAGAGAGTCTAAAAAACGTAAAAGAAGATTCCATTGGGGTACCTTTTTTGAAAGTAGTCTAGTCGGCTCAAAAAAGGGATAAAATAGCACCGAAAAGACGTCTATTCAAAATCATTTTAGCGAGTGTGACACAGACAAGATCACTCGACAATATTTTCAATTTTAAGGAGTCTGAAAATATCTTAATTATGGACTCAACCTTTTTCTAGATTTAGTCTCAACTCGAAAAAGTATAAAATCTACTTAGGAGAACTCTCCCGATGAGACGAATCTCCCAAGGAGTACCTTTTTCCTCCTTAATATACATGCCGAAAAATGGGGTAAATTCATGCCAGTAGATGTTTTACTGAACCAATTTAATGAGTGTGAAAGAACAAGGTCACTTGATGATCTTTTTAATTTTAAGGAGTCTGAAGAGAGCTTAACTATGGACTTCGTAGGGGATTTTCTTCTGGACCAGTTTAATGAGTGTGAAGGAACAAGGTCACTCAAAAATATTTTCAATTTTAGGGAGTCTGAAAAGATCTTAAGTATGGAATTCGTGGGGGTTCCTTTTTCGTAAATTTAGTCCCTCAGGCCCAAAAAAGGATTAAACTTATACCTGAGAATACTCTTCTAGCGAACCAGAGTTCCTAGAGTATACCTTTGTTCATACAATTGACCATATGGACTAAAAAAAGGGGTAAACTACCACTGGAAAGATGTTCCTTCAAATTTTAGTTTGGCGAGCATGAAGGACAACAAGATTGCTCGACAATATTTTCATGTTTAAAGAGTTTGAAAAGGGCTTAAAAGAAGACTCGTTTTCTGGGAGTCCCAAGTGCTATAGC
>JZKD02S1602395.1:72631-85157 GCA_000966675.3 Picea glauca
CCAGTGTGGGCTACGTCCACCAGAGAAATTGCCAGGTCCTTTCTTTATTATTATCCAGCAAAATGAAGGGATACAACCTACAACAAAACCTGTTGTAACTTCCTCTTCTTTCTCTTATAGTCTCCTCTCTCAAAACACAATACTCACCAACATACATAGTTGCAATACATTTCCCTCATAAAAGAGGGTTTCCTTCTTGGGCAAAAAACCCTAACATAATCTCTATCGTTAGATCTGCGACCTTATAATGAACAGTCTAGATTTACAATGAAATTACAATATACTTTTACAAGGCAATTTTTTCTTCGGGGGCTTTGTCCCCGAACCCCTACTGGGGGCCCGCTTGCCCCCAGACACCCCAGCTGGGGGGATAGCCCCCCCAGACCTCGCAGAGGGGGTACCCCCCTCTGCACTCCCTCGCATGGTAGTGTGTACATACTTCTTGGGTGTAAATACTTCATGGGGTATAAACATGGCTGAAAGTAAAAGACCTTTAAATCAGGAAGATAATCAGGCTCCACAACCAACACTTGCTTGGCTATTGATTGTTACCAGGATTCTTCTCTATCAAGGTCAAGGTGCTTGGAGGGTGGCTTCGGCCTATGGTTGGGTGACAAGGGTATTGTCAATGGTAAAACGAGCACAATACACTAAGACATTTCCAGGTGGAACCAAGATATGAGCATTGGATAGCTGCAAAGCATGTATTAAGATATATTCGTGGGACAATAAACTATGGCTTGAGATATACCGCATCCAATGATATACAACTTCATGGATTCACAGACTTAGATTGGGATGGAAGTGTAGAAGATAGAAATATCACTTGAGGTATGTGTTTCAGCTTGGGCTCCACTATGATATCTTGGTGCAGAAGGAAACAGAAGCCTTTCGCACTCAGCACAACAAAAGAAAAGTATATCACAACATATGAAGCATGCACAGAAGCAATATGGTTAAGGAAGTTAATCTCCGATTTATTTGATCTGTCTCTAGAATCAACCATAATACATTGTGATAATAAGAGTTGTATAAGGTTATCAGAACATCCCGTGTTTCATGAAAGGTTGAAACACATTGATATCAAATACTACTTTATTCGAGATAAAGTCAAGGAAGGTGAGGTAAAGCTTGAGTATATCCCCACGGATGATCAAACAACAAATATCCTGACAAAACCTCTATCCAGAATAAAGTTTGCATATTTTTGAGAGAAGATGGGGATCATGGAAATGACTCCCTTAGATGAAAGGGAAGAAATGACTCTCCAGGTTAGGAGGGAGCACTGGAAATATTATTGAATACATTTATGTTCGAAATTGAAAAATCATCTAGCTTGGACATATTCTTTCCTGTTCAGAAAGTGGATTGATATTTCTGATCTACAACGATTTCCCATTGTGGTTAACATGGGAAATCGTCCAGATTGCTGATGTATAATAGACAACTAATTCCCATTGCGGTTAACATGGGGAGTGTTATAGGGCAGTCTCTCTTCTTGAGGGTTACTCAAGAAGACTGGCCCGCCTCACCGGACAACGATTTCTCATTGTGGTTAACATGAGGAATGGTCTATTTTGGAGGTTGATACAAGACAATCTTTTCCTCTTGTGGTTAACAGAAGAAATGGTCTAGACAGTCATTCCTTAGGGTGTAGTCATTCTCTCTAGGTTGCACTTTGTTTAGTGCTGGAGGAATGGACTAGGGTGGGGAATGGTCCAGGCTCAACAATCAGGGATAGGCATTCCTTAGGGTAGATTCATTTTCTCCAGGTTACACTTTGTTTAGTGTTGGAGGAATGGCCCAGGGTGAGAAATGGTCCAGGATCAGAAATCATAAACAATCATTCTTCCTTGTTTGAGAAGAATAGGGAAGATAGCCCATCATTGATGTTCTACTCTAAGGACAAATATTCTTTCAGATCTCATAGATGTGAGTGAAATATTGGCCCAGATGATTCAGTTTATATCATAACATTATTTATATGCAAGTTGATATCAGATGATTGTTATGTAGAGTTATGCTACTGTGGTGGATATGTTCCATTGTTTGTGACTATGTGTCACGATCTGAGTAGTTGTGTACTACCATGGATAAACACAGATGTGTTCTATCAATTAATATTGTACTTGTGTCATGGAGATTATCCAGTTGGATAAATAATGACAGTGCTCGGGATGCTACCAATTGAATGGTCTGTTTGTGCTCAAGAGCATACCTCCCTAGCTAGGAGGGAGTGTTGATATTATGGTAGCTTCGGGAGGCATGAACCTCTATTGTGACCTATGATGATATTAGAATATTATAAAAGGAAGCAAAGAAATGAATGTAAGCCTAGACAAGATGTCAGTTGAAGAAAGATAAATAATATGAATTAATTAGTACCCAGAAGGAGAAGTCGGCCCAGGAAAGTCTGCCATAAATACTATAAATACAAGGTGCCAGTCTCTCATTTGTCACATTCATAGAATTGCATAAGTCACTTGTGCACAATGCAGTCTGGAAGTTTTGTGCGCAATTTTTGGGGAAGGTGTTGCACCAGTTTCTGGGTTGGACTATCTGATTATCTTTGGTAACTTTCTTTCTTGGTGCATTAGCCTTTCTTAGATATTTATTGCTACTAGGATTCTTCTCTATCAAGGTCAAGGTACTCAGAGGGTGGATTCGGCCCATGGTTTTGTGACAAGGGTATTTTCAATGGTAAAACAAGCAAAATCATTAATATTATAACAGGCAGTTGCCTCTCTTAGATATCTTATTTCTTGAGGAGTCTCGGGCACAGTGTGAAGTTCCAGGTCTGCGATGCGCTGCTGGATCATTCTTTCTAGTTGTGACACCTACTGTGGAACCCATTCTTCTGTCTAGAATTCGATGACTGTCACAGAGCGAAGTGATCTGTGAACCCATTCCTATACTTTGAGTTTCTTTGCGAGCAACTATTCCTTGTCTTACTGTAGCACTGCTTTCTCTTCCTCCCACTTTGCTTGAAGAGCTAGTTTTTCTCATTCTGCATTACTACGCTGGTCTAGAAGATATTCCTATGCCTACGCCAAATCTTGGGTGGATTGCACTATCTCTTCCTAAGCTCGTCGAAGGTGAGCTTCAACTTTATCGGTGATTTGGTGCAATTGGGATGGCTCATCTCCTGGTTCTTCTGTTCCACTTGTTGAGGGCACAATAGAAATTGCATGGCTGG
The DNA here is from genome assembly GCA_000966675.3 of Picea glauca. Classification (NCBI taxonomy): domain Eukaryota; kingdom Viridiplantae; phylum Streptophyta; class Pinopsida; order Pinales; family Pinaceae; genus Picea; species Picea glauca. The sequence continues at coordinate 75,828 of JZKD02S1602395.1, forward strand.
ATTGTAGTGCCTGCTACACCTCTTGAAGTTCACCCTTGATTCAGCTGAATACCTCCTCCTGCTTAACTTCTTTATTTTCTGCGATCTCTAGTGAAGCATCATTCAATGCAGTGACTAAGAAGTCGAAGTTGTTTGGGGTGAGGGTAGTCTTAAACGTAGTCCTGGTGGCTTTATCATTCTTTCAGGATGAAGGCTTTGGTGGGTAACCTTCCTTTTCTTGGATTTTTCCTCCTCCTCTCTAGGCGGAGTAACTTCTCCTTTGTTTTTCTTGAATTCTGTGCCACCTATCTCTCCACCATCATCTCCCTTCTTAGGTGAGATCGAAATGGTCTTCACTGATGTGCTATGGACATCATGTACTTCATTATCTTTCTTCGTCTTGCTTGGTCCAGGTGTGTCTGGCATAGTTTCAGGTCTATACACATTAGACATCTCTGCGAGGTCCGCTGGAACAAGGAGGTCCGCTGAAACAAGGAGGTCCACTGACCATTCCTTGGTAATCTCCTCCAAGTCATTTTCTGTCAACTTGTAATATGACTGGAGCTGCTATTTATGCTCATCAGCGCATGCTGTAATATAGGTGAAGTGGTGGTCTGCGCTGAATTTCATTAAGGGTCTAAATCTGTAAAGTGTGTTCGGGGTGATGCGCGGTATAGACTAGATTGTGATATTCAACTACTTGTAATAGGTGTGGAAGACAAAATTGGACTGCCACTGCTTGTTCATGTCCCTGGAGTACCACAATGTACAAAAATTCATGGCCAGTGGTTCGAAGGGTTTGATATTTGGGAAAGTGGCACCTTCTGGTAGATCCCAGGCAATGAAAGTGATCAATATGAGAATCCAACTAAAGTGGAACTCGTACACTTGGTGTTGAGATTCTCTACAATCAAGCTCTAGTTGATTGACAAGGTACTACACCCAGTTCATTTGTAGTCCCTCTGCGCACTTCCCTACGAGGTCGACCATGAATCCTGTCACTTAAGTTGGTCTATTCTTATGAACTAACTTACCCACAATCATCTGATAGGCAAGGCATACTGTGCCACTCTGGATAGAGACTACCTTGTAGCCTCATGTTCCCTTCTTGACATCGCCACAAGTTTCTTTAATTCTCTGTGCTAATGTTCGGTCTGAGGTCTTTTCAGGGTATAACTCTTGTGGGTCAGGGCCTTGCATACTAAGCCCCGTGATCCAATTGATCAAGGTTAGATCCATAGTGATGCATCGGTTCAGCCATAGGTATCCACCATGATAGCACAACAACAGTAAATTTACACATGCATTCACCTCCTGATGTCATCCAAAGTGCAGAATCTTCATCACGTTGAGTAGCGTTGACTGCGCAAGGTTCTGGGTCCATGACTGCGGGATGATCTTGGAATTCTTTCCTTTAGTATTGGTTAGATACTTGTGTGGGGTGAGCATGATGTAAGCCTTTCGATCACCAAGGTTAAAGTCACTAAAATTCAATGCTGCAAGCTTATCATAGTTGGCACGAACTGTGCGCACCCCTTTCGGAAGGCACACGGTGATCAAAGTATACTCAAAGTCTTGAGGGACACTATCATGGTTGATGGAACCGCTGAGAGGTGGTAGGTAAGCTGACAAAATGCGTGGAATAAGCTTGGAATTTATAATGTCGTCTTTTTACTTTGTCCATTTCTCATCGGCCCGCTAGGATGGAATGACGGGAGCAGTGGAAGGAGAGGCCTGCAGTCCTCTTGTTGACGATGCTTGGACTCCTGAAGATAATGCTCGCTCTGACATGACTCTCTTAGTCATTAAGTCAATAAAAAATTCTTCGAATACTTTCTCTACGGTGCTGAGCTCGTCCGAGATACAAGCTTGGGGTCAATTAGATTGGGTGTGAACTAAGTTCAGATACTGCAATGGAGGGTATGGGAACAAGGAGATGATGAGAGTGCAAAATAATCTCAGGCTGTGGGCTCAAATTCTTAGTTAGCAAAAATTATTCTCGGTGCATGGCATGACGGACTAAGTAAGAAACTTAGCAATGGTCTGCTTGCAATGGGTATGAGGCGTCATTAACTCATGTTCTATCCGTTATGGTGCGGTCTGATGGTCTAGTGGCAAACCATCAATGCTTTTCAACCCGTTCAGAGTGGCAGTCGAACGGTTATATCAGCTTCAAACAGCTATATTGCTTCACCTCGATGAAGTGGCCTATGTCGCTGGTCTGATATCTCGATGAAGTTCAATTTATGCAAGTTTTCCATTCTGCAAGGTTCCCTCTGGAATATTTTGTAGCCTGTTGATCTTATCTCTCTTTTTACTTAGCTTCCTAGCCTTCTTTCCAGTGAGATTCGTCTCGATGATTCTCTTCCCATTATGATTCTTATTTTCCTTGGACATAGTCACTTCGTGTTGATGAGATTCTCCCCTAAGACTCATGGGTAATACTTCTTCTATATTTGAGATAGATAGTGCAATCTTCTGTGAGTCCTCTAGTTCTCTTGGAACTTTGACATCTGGGCTTCGGGTGTCAAATAGATTCGATTTGTTCTCCCATTCTTCAATCAACTGCATGATCCTTCTAGTCATGAAATCTATTAACTCTAGTCTCTGCTGTTCTAAAACCTTTTCTTCTTCCTTCTTCTTGGCTTGATCTATCACAATCCAAGGTTTTCCAAGTAACATAATAAACGGGGTGTTGTCCTCAATAAAATTGATAATCTCAAAATATTCCTCTGTCGAAGTTCCATTAGCATTCATAGATATCTGAGTGAGCCTTCCACATAGGTTCACCAGTTTTCCTCTGAATATACCTATTCCTCTTAATGAAGGGATCATAGCAGGCCTTCCTATAGATTCCCAAGTTCTCTCTGGCATAATGTTTACTGGTGTTTCTTCATCATGAACACAGTCAATGTTGAAGTCCCCTATTCTTACTTTGATGAATTCTTTTTCTTTAAAGATCTATGATAACCCAAAATGTCGGTGGTCGTTCAAGGTGTCTTTCATCTGTAGTAATACCTTCTCATATTCTTTCTAGGGTTCGACTATTTTTGGATCTGCCTTAGGGTTTTCTTCACTTAGATTCATTCTTTCAAGCTTAGCAATCATTCTAGGGAAATCCAATACTTCATGGTCCAGAGATTTGCAACATAGGCAACTAGATCTTCCACTAGGGAATTCCTTAGAAATATTTCCTAGTCTTCTACAAATGTAACATAGGGTTAATCCTCTCTTCCTTTTAAATGATCCCCATCCTCTTCTGTACTGTGCACTAGGATCATGGTAACTAGCCTGCAAAAAATTCTTTCTAGGATCCTGCATCCATTTGTTAGTCCAAACATTCTTTCTATGCATAGGTATAACATGTCTATCACTGTACTTATCAAATCTATTCATATCAAGATTTCTTTCATCTATCAGAGCCCTAGTTTTCAAGCTAAGACATAATCTATCAAACATACCTAGATCTATACTCTAGAATTTTTTTTTCACTTATTTTACTTTTGCAGAGCACAAAGCTTCCAGATATAATTTTTTTTGACTATTCTTACCTTTATCAGAGCACAGAGCTTACAGATCTTACCTCTTTTCTGCATATCTGACCTCTTTTCTTCAAAAACTTCCACTTTTACCTTTCTTAGAGAACAAAGAATTCATATCTCGCTTCTTTTCTTCAGATCTGGCCTTCTTTCTTTAGCACAAATATTTTCATATCAAGTGGAATACTGTGCACTAGGGCACAGATCCTCACACAAAGCTTCCATAGTTTTAGGATGAATCTTTGCACAAAGGTTCCTCTTCCTCAGTTCCCAACAATCATAGTTTCACGTCTTGACAACAAAACCATTTGTTGGCATAGGGGAAGACCCAGAGTTCAATGCTACAACAACGCACCAACGAAACCCTAACTACCAGCCCTTTCGACAACACCTGGGAAGTAGATGAAGTCTCACCCGAGGTAGAGGAAGGGGTGGTTGCAAGGCTCATGTGTCTGTGACCTCAGCTGGGACACCGATTTGTGATTATATTGCTTACAGAACACTTAGCATAGGTTATTCATCAATATTCAACCCTTATTATAGTTCGTAGATAGCACAGAGCATCACAACGTTTACTTATATCTAAGGTATTTTAGCACTTAGCAATAACAAAATAGACCAGATCCAGTAGATCAGCACTAAGCATCTTTGTACATGTCAGATATAACATTCACACATATCTAAGAAGCACCAAGCATAAGTAGATCTATCTAAATATATCAAATCACTTTGCAAAAGCAGGGACAACACATCAAGCCAAAGAACAAAGCATAACACACAGATTTATGTGGTTCACCCCCTTCCCTAGGGATACGTCCACCAAATATTCTTCTTTATTAGTGTCTTCAATTGGTTACAGGAACAAAGCCACCAAAAACCCTTCCTCGCATAGGAAAAAATATCTGCGCAACTTGCTAGATCCTTCTTCCTTGCGATTACAACACAAAGAATTCTATAACTTCTACAACAACTTGCACTTAGATCTATAAACCTTCTATAGTCATGAATAGAGAACTTAAATATTCTATTAGCACTTAGCTTACATCACATAGATACAATCCCCCTCTATTAGATTACTAGATGTTTATTTATACATTACAAAAGTGGGCCTAAACATGGGTAAACCCACAGACTGACATCCCTTTCCCATTACATTATTCCAAAACCCAAGAAGGGGGTCCAAAAGTGGTCTGAGATCCCATGATCTCTGCTTTATTTTGCGCTCCATCTTTGACAGGCTGTCGAATTCCCAAAAACAAGCAACTATGACCAAGTAACTTCAAAACTTGGTCAAGGGCCAACATAGATTGTGTAAAGGCTTTGTGCTGTAACCTAGCTCGGGGAAGGAGGATCTGGCTAAGTGCACACAGATCTTCTGTCCTATGTGGAGTAGGACCTTATGGCTCTATGCATGAAGATGATTGAATGAAGATAATAAAGAGAAGAAGAGTTGGTGGACGCATCCCCAGGCTGAGGGTGAACCATGTATATCCTGTGTTATGGTTTCTTTGTGCATTGTGATTGTTTTATTATTCATATGGTTAATGATTAGTATAGTAATGTATTCTTAGATGGACATGATATGATAGCTTAGAGCTTAGTGATATGAATGAATGTTAGATATGGTCTGTTTCCTTATGCTAGGTTCTTAAATGTGTTAGATCTTGTTGAATACTACACTGCTCTGTAATTAGGGTTTTGTCTGAAAGTAAATACATGCTAGATACTAATGAAGGATAATTGCTAAGTGCTTAGTTAGAGTATTGTAATCATAGATTTGTGTCCTAGCTAAGGTTGCAAACACTGGAGTCCTGCAACATCCCTTGCCTCTACCTCAGGTGAGACTTCATCTGCTTCGCAGGTGTTGCCAAAAGGGCCGGTAGTTAGGGTTTTGTTCGTGCGTTATTGAAGCGCTGAACCTTGAGTCTGCCCATGTGCCAACAAATGGTTCCATTACCAGGACCTGAAACTGTGATTGCTGGGAACTGAGGAAAATAAAGCAATATCTGTGCGTAGATCTGCTGCTTGACTTGCGAAGCTCTGTGCTAAGAAAGGAAGCAGATCTGAAGAAAAGAGGCCAGATCTGAATGCTTTGTGCTCTGAAAGAGGTAAGAACAATGGATTTTTTTACGATATGAAAGCTTTGTTCTTTGAGAAAGGTAAAATAAGGGAAAATTTTTGTTTCGAAAGCATGGATCTAGGTATGTTTGATAAATTTTGTCCTAGTCTGAAAACTAGGGAAACACTAGAAGAAATAAGATTTGATATGAGTAGATATGATAGAAATAATGAAATATATGTTATTCCTATGCATAGAAATAATGTTTGGAATAAAAAATGGATGCAGGATCCTAGGAATAATTTTTTGCCGGTTAATTACTGTGACCCTTGTTACAGGTGAATCCTCCTACAGACAAGCAGATTCCCTCTTGGTATCTAGACCCCTAAAACCAAGACAAAAAGAGTTCTATCATTGGTCACTAACATCCTTTTAGATCTAATTAAGATAATGAATTATAAGGAAGAATAAAAGTGTACCTTTTTAAATGGCGTTTGTCCTCGCAAAATCCAAATTGAGCTTCAATCCCAAGCTCCTTGATAAGTCCTGTAGCACAAACAAAGATACAACAAACTTCCTATTCTACTAAGATTAGCTCAAATACAGATCTATCTACTAGAGACAAGTTCATGTAAAACAAACATAAACTTGAAAGAAACAAACCAAGCATGTATATATATTAATGAGAACAAATGAAGAGTACTTACAATCCTCTGATGAAGGTGCAACAACTTCTTCCAGCTCTCCTTGTCGAACCCCTTTGCTCAATTAATCTACACTTATTATGCTTCAATGGAATCTCACTTATGGGATCATAAGTTTGGTGTAATTCTCAATCTCCATCCATGTACTGTATGTTGCCTATGAGATCATAGGTTTCATACCTCCAATATTTTTCATGTATCATGTACCCTTTCACCATGAGAAGGCCTCCTTATATAATCTTGGAGAGGCCCAACCACTTGAGAGATATTTGGGATAAGTTGAGGATTCCTATCCTTCAGTTGTGGATCTTCCCTAAGATCATGCCTTGAACTTATTTTCGAATCCAACCACCTTAATATATTGAGGGGATTCTTCTCTGATTTCCTCCAACAAACCAAATTTCGCCCAAGAAAGGGCAGCGCTCCCTCAAAAAAAGACACAGAGCATTGGAACACTCCCCTAGAAGAGGGTACATAGTGCTAGTTCTCCCTGACAGTATGTAGGGGAGAGCTCCCTTCCAAATTTGACTTTTGAGTGGCTTTTTCAGTGGAAAAAGGCTTGTACTCATTGTCAATTGATTTCTCCTCTTCAAAACTAGCCTTTGAGGTGTCTTAAGTGTCCTTATGATGTCGTTAGATGCACAACATAGGAAAGATGGCATTATGATGTTTTCGACACTTGTGACACTTGTGGTCAATATGTGACACTTGCGGACAAGATGCAACACTTACAACACTTGTAATGACGAAACTTATGACACTATTGAAGTGAGTAATTTTGATGTGTAACAGATTTCCCCCCAGAGTGCGAAGTCAGAAGACGATGATGACTGAAGTACTTTGTAGACTTTTTCGAGCAAGGGTATGGAAATAGAGAGGCTGGTAAAAGCTGCACACAACCATCAAACAAATATTATGACATGTTTCCAGCCCAAGGCAGACATACCTATGCTTGAGTGATAAATACTTTTTCAGGTATGGCTGCCATAGAATACATTGCGGATCCATAATTATATTGACAAAAAGGTATAGCCACTAAACATACAACATGGATCTATACTTCCATGACATGAACTAATAGTAGCCATGGAAAATACACTGTGGATCTATGAGACGACAAGACATAGACACATGCCAATACAAAGTGGATCTATGTGACAGTATATGTGTCAATATTCAAGAGAAACTCCGTTTCAACCTGGGTAAAGTATATATCAGAGTGAATGAATCAACCTAGGGTATTCTTACCAATCCCGATGTAGTACGAATATAACCATGTGAATAGATTTCTTGATGTCAAACATGGCAGAAACCACTTGATTACTGGTCAATGATGTAAACTGTTAACAAGTGCGAGGGAAATCATCATTGATGTCAATGATTCCCAAGGTACTTTAGTACATTTCAACGAATGTGAATGAATGAGATGAAGTCAAACATTCGTGGAATCACTCGATCAGAGGTCAATGATGTAAACCTATTGTCGGACGTGAGGAGGTCTGCCATTGAGGAATGCAGGTCCCAAAGTACTAACTAGTTTCTAAGTCTAGCTCCTGGATAATGTGCTGAAGTCGACAGGAATAGAATTGTCGAAGGAGGGCCTTGATGTATCCCCCATTAATGACATGAAACAAACATATATATGTAATTGGTGTATCAAATGAACATGGACTGACACAAGTATTGAAACAAGATATTTATGATGGTTGACTCTCGAGGCAAATACTTCCCTTGAACACTAAGGCATGACAACAAAAACTTGACAGGGACCAAAACATGATAATGCAATGGATACTGTGACTTACGTCGGGTGATCCAAAGGAGTAAGGAAACCCAAAGGATTGTTTCAGTGAAAATATTTAGCGGACTGAAATGCGTGCAAAGATAAAATGTCGTGTTCAAGGGCGACTGTAAGGTCACTAGTAAAGTTCTCAAAAACTGCTTGGCTTGCTTCTTTCATTTTTTTCCCCCATCCAGATAGACGAGTACCTATTTTTGGTTTAACAAGATCGAGGAGGGTAACACATGCTCGATATAGCTCACCTTCGATAAGTTCCTCTTCCTTTGTTTAACGAATTGGAAGAAGTAAGGGTTCGGTCCCATATGGGCCCTTCAATGTATGATCATTTAATGAGTCCAGAGAAGGTAAAATCGATTGTTTTTCATATTTAGAGAGTCTGAAAATGACTTAAAGACGCCTCCAATGTGGTCCTTTTTCGTAATATTAGTCTCGCGAGGCCTAAAAAGAGATAAATTATCACTCGAAAGACGCCCTTTCAAACCTTTTAATGAGTGGGAAAGGAAGCAAGATCACTCGACAATATTTTCATGTTTGGAGAATTTGAAAAGAGCTTAAAGGAGACTTCGGGAGGTTCCTTTTTTCATGTATTCACATGAGCCTGAAAAAGAGATAAAAGGTTGCTTGGTTACCTTCTCATGTATTTATGAGCACGAGAAAGAAAAAATTGGTATGGCTGCCATAGAATACACCGCGGATCCATAATTATATTGACAAAAAGGTATAGCCACTAAACATACAATGTGGATCTATACTTCCATGACATGAACTGATCATAGCCATGAAAAATACACTATGGATCTACGATATGACAAGACATAGACACAGACCAATACAAAGTGGATCTATGTGACAATATATGTGTCAATATTCAAGAGAAACTCCATCGCAACCTGGGTAAAGTATATATCAGAGTGAATGACCCAACCCAAGGTCTTCTTACCAATACCGATGTAGTACAAATCTAACCATGTGAATAGATGTACTGATGTCGAACATGGCATAAACCACTTGATTACCGGTTAATGATGTAAACTGTTAACAAGCATGAGGGAAATCACCATTGATGTCAATGATTCCCAAGGTACTCTACTACATTCCGATGAATGTGAATGAATGAGATGAAGTCAAACATCCGTGGAATCACCCGATTAGAGGTCAATGATGTAAACCTATTGTCGGACGTGAGGAGGCCTGCCATTGAGGCATGCAGGTCCCAAAGTACTAACTAGTTTCTAAGTCTAGCTCCTA
>JZKD02S1602395.1:124910-147394 GCA_000966675.3 Picea glauca
TTGGTACATATTGATGAGTCATAGTTGATGAGTAGTTGATACATGATTGGTACATACTTGGTACATGGTTGGATGCACTTGTTTATGGTACAGGTTGATTACAGATTGTTTGGTACAGGTTGGTGCATGGTTGATGCACTTATTTATGGTACAAGTTGATTATAGGTTGATGTACAGGTTGATGCATGGTTGATGCATGGTTCAGGTTTATTTGTACATGTTGTTTGGTGCAGGTTTATTGGTACATATTTACAACAATATATCTCAAAGTGATAGTGTGACAGTGGTTCCATCATTTTACTTATACGTCAGGGCGGTTGGAAGGGGCAAGGACATGTGGTTATAGCCACCTTTCGGTTGTAGCCAAAGAATATAGGGGGTTGTAGTTTCCTTCTGGTTGTATCCAGAGAATTGGGGAGTTGGATCTTCCCTCAGGTTGTAGCCTGAGAAACTAGGGGGTTGGAGCCTCCTTCTAGTTGCAACTGGAAAACAAATTAAGTTGGTGCTTCCAATGAATGTAATTCTTCAATACATATAAAAAAAAAAGCATTCTGTGGTTTTCTCCTGTTTTGGGTTTCCACATAAAACACTAGTGTACTATGTATGTGTATGATTGTTCATTTTCTCATTGCTTGTTTACTTTGTAATTATTGGATGATAATGCTACTTTGATATACCACTTGGATTATATGGTTAAAAAGGATTAAATTGATCTATTATTGATTCAACCCCTCTCTCAGTAATCCAACATAGGGGAGCACTGACACCCCCTCAGTATGGGTAGGGGAGAGAAACCCTTCTAAAATTCCCAAAATTGGTCGAAATTTCCAAGAAAAAGGTGTGTTTCTGCTGTCAAATGAGAGGGATTCTTCTTTCAACATTACTTAGGGATTGTGGAAAATGTATGTGACACTTAGAAAAGTGAATGTGACACTAGGTAAGGTGCATACGACACTTGTGGCAATGCATGTGACAATTAACAAGGTGAATATGTCACTTTGTGACACTTGTGACACTTAGGGTGCAAAACTCAAGTGTGACATTTTGTTGTGTAACAAGTATGTGTACACAGAGCTACATGAAATTTTATTTGGAGAATTTATGATTATTCTAACTGAGTGGCTAGAAATATTAGTGGAGAATACTGGAAGGTACCGAACCACAGTGCCGAGGAATTAGACTCCTGAGTTGGTAAGAAAACTGAATTCTGTAAGTAATTTATATTAGGAGGATATATTACATAATTTGCAATAGATTGTACCCAGTCATACAATGTTGTAGAAAGGGATGTCTTCAAAGGTCCATGTAGAAGGTTCATGAAATCATTAGGTACGTGGATACAAATTCTATTGTGTGACAAGTGCATGATGAAAATGAAGTCCGATTGCTAAGGGGATTCACATACATAGGGGAATTGGGGAATGAAAAGAGGATAGTCTAAGGACATAAGAGAATGAAGGAAGAAATGAAGAAGGAAGGGAGAGATTAAGGATGAAGAGAACCAAATAAGTTGTATAATAGGAAGAATATGAGTTTGAAGTACTACGTAGTGAAAGGAGGTACAAGAGGAAAAATATCGGGGTTGAGTAAGGAGAGCCATGTAGTGAGCTAGAGAGGAGAGGACCTTGTAAAATATTCCAAATCATGGAGATACCACATATAAAAGGAGAAAAAGAGGAGTTCTAGTTTGGTCCTATAATAGAAGATCCATCAATTCCTACTTAGACTGGATCCTGTGTCGAATCCATGATCCCATGTGCATCACCACAATCAGAGATAACATTTGAAGTCTTATAAAAAATCACTCATAGTTAGCAAGGGAAGACAAAGTAGTAGTAATAAGAGAAATGGAAGCAGTGCACAAATTCATAGTCAACCAACATCACCAAGAGGAGGGTCTACACAAAGAAACATGGCAGGGGTAGACAACACCCTTAGACTTCCCGAGTTCAAGGGAGTTGGTTCAAAGGACCCATAACAACATCTATTTGTTTGCGAGAAAATTTGGGCTACAAATAATGTCCAATATGAGGTCGTTAATATTGTGTAGTTGTCTAGAACATTTAGAGGCCTTGCATTAGTCTGGTACATGAAGATGCAAAGTACCACACCTAGAGGACAAGCCAAGACTTTGGTGGATATAAGACAATAATTGTTGAAAGAGTTCAAGAAGCCAAAGTCTGAGTTGCAATACATTACAGAGCAGGAGGAAATTAAACAAGTGCATATTGAATTAGTCTGGGATTATGACCATTTTTTCAAGGATTTGATGAGTAGAATGAAATTCCAGATCCTTGATCAACAATATCAAGAATGGTTTATTGTAGGACTTATACCACACATTCATAGGTTGTTGAGGCAACAAAAGGTTACGTCACAACCCAAGGCTTTGGAGATTGCAATGAAATTGGAAGCATTCCCTGTAGGAGATAGTGGAGTAGTTTTCTTCCATGACAATTCCATTGGAAGAAATCAAAAAAGGGAAGAAGAAATGAGAACAATTTTGGTGTACCAAGTGTATGACTGAAGGCCATCACAAGGATGAATGCGCAACATTTGCGCAATATTTGGTGATTGGAGCATCGAATCCATTACCAGGAGGGGGATATTTTGAAATATGAAAGAAATGGGGACACCATACGACTGAATGACCATTACTACATAAGTATCTGAGTACACCAAGGAAATTATTTTGCAATTTTTGCAAGTTAGTCGGACATGAAGAGAAGGATTGTCGCACATTCGATTTGATGAGGGAGCAAACTTCAGATATGTACATGATTTAGGAGGGGAATGCTGCGACAAAAGGAGTTGGTCCATATTATAATAATCAGAGATGATTTAATCCAGGAAACAAAAGAAATTTTGGTAGAGGTCGAGGCAGAGGAGGAAGAGGGGCGATAATATGTTACAATTGTAATCAACTAGTACACTTTTTCATGATTTTCTGAATCCTTGTACAACATGCACATACTGTAGAGAACTGGACCATGCGACAAAATATTTTCCTCAACTACTTGCAAAATGGAAGGCAAGAGGGAATCAAAACCAAAATACAAATCATAATGTACAAAAAATATCATCCAAAAAATGCAACGAAGGACCTAGAATAGAAATTGTTACATGCAAATGAGCTAGAAAAAGAGATGATGTGATGAATGGAGGGAAGCATGATGAGTAATGGGTAAGAAAGTCATCATGAACTATGCCAAACTTTGACCCTCAACAAGAAAAGGAGACATATTAGAGGGAAATAAAAGAGGTACTTGGACATGATTGGGGAGCATCAACATCATCTATGCCTCATGTAGGAGATTGTGTTGTGCTAGAGAAGCCAACTGGGAAGGTAAGCACTCTAAGATAATTCCTAAGAAGTTTCATAGATATAACGAAAGATGAAATTGTGCTGAATGCAATATATGAGATGCTTGATCACTACATGCAAGGAAGGGAAACTCCCATCAAACAGAGGTTGGTGAATCAGGTACTATGCAGAAAGAGGACCAATGAAGAATTGAAATTAAGTGCGTAGATTGGGGAATATGATGTGGATAACACTATTTTAGACTTGTGATCTGATGTGAATGTATTACCAAAGAATACCCGGGAGATGATGGGAAAACCCAAGTTGATTTGGTCTCATGTTCGGTTAAGGCTCACAAATCAACACAAGATAGTGCCAATTGGTTGATTGACAGGAGTACCTGTGAACATATATGGGGTATGCAATGTGGTAGACTTTGAATTTATTGAGATCATGGATGATGGTCAAACATATCCAACACTGGTGGGACTTGAATGGGCCTTTGATAATCAGGAAATCATTAATATGAAGAGGAGGGAAATGATATTTGAAGTCATATATTTGAATGTTACTGTAACATTGGACCCAACAGAAGGAAAGAGATACATAGAGCCAACAAGAGGAAAGAAAATTGTGAACTTGTATAACAAGACTTCTTGGATGGATGATTATTTTAACCAAATTGTAGATGGTGTGATAAGTTGGAGAAGTATCAGTTCGTGTGCATTATATTCAGAGGAAGGTCTAGAGAATTGGCAACAAAGGATGGATGAAGTATCAACTAGATGATGTGCACACATAACTTGATCATTGTGATGGATTGGGATAGAGTTATGTGATCCACCCATGTATGATGGATTGATTGATATAATATTGTTTGTAAAGGAAATTGAGTCACAATTATCCAAAAAACAAAGGATGTTGGCACTAGATGTTGTCCTAAAAGTGACTCCGACTAGATGGTGGGATGCACACAATGAGGTAATGGAATATTGGTCACAGTGTAGAAGACTAATGCAAGTGAGATTTGGTACCGAGATAGAAAATATTGTGTAGAAGTATATAGGGGTAAGTGACCCAATAGATCATGTGGAGCAGTGAAAGAACAGATGGATATCGACACCGAAGGAGGAATGGCTACACATGTTTATGCATACACTGGATACAATTCCAAAGAATTGGTATTTGGAATTGGAAATGCGCAGAGAAACAACAAACTGGGACGAGTTCGTTCAAAGGTTCAAGGTCACATTTACTTTTGAACACAAATACCCATTAATGGATGCAATCTATTCGAACCAATATATTCTTAGAATAAGGGCTGATGGAGGTGGTACCAGTTTGTGATGCACACATAGATGCTATGACTGTTTAGGAGTTACTGGAGTGTTACAATGCTGCTAAGGAAGAACATGATGAATAATATCCCAGGAATGTGCAAGTACCTAAAACATAAAGAGAATGGGTAGTAGAGGGGGTAGAGATTGAGTCTGTTGCAAACACACAACCAATAGAGACGCAAAAGGAAAACATTGGGACAATAGAGAATCCAAAGTTTGTGGAGATAGGGGATTACCGGAGTGATGAAACAATAGAGAATATTGAAGACTTACTACGTGAATATCAAGATCTATTCTTGAATACATTTTCATATATGAAGGGGATAGATGGGTACTTTGGAGAGATGAAGATTCATTAAAACTAGGTTCTAAGCCAGTGTGATAGAGACCTTATAGGTTAAATCCGAAGTAAAAAGAGAAGGTTACAGAATAAATAGATAGAATGTTGGTGCAAGGATCATTGAACCTGTCGTAGAATCAATGTGGATACATCCAATGGTAGTGCAAGACAAGAATATAGGAGGAATCAAGATTTTTATGGATCTGAGGAAGCTGAATGCTGCATGTTTACATAAACTATTTCCAACACCGATCACAGATGAGGTATTAGAGAATGTAGGAGGACAAGAGAATTATTCTTTCACATATGGATTCTCAGGATACCATTAGATAAAAATTGCATAAGAATATCGATACACAAATACTTTTTCAATAGAGTGGGGAAGTTATCAATATACAGTAATTCCATTTGGACTGAAGAATTCCCCCACAATTTTTTCAAGAGTTGCGGTTGCAGCGTTCGAGGAATTTATTCATAAGTTCCTTGAAGTGTACTTAGACTATTGGAATGTGTTCATTCTACTGAACGATCACATAGAAGTACTCATGATAATGTTGGATAGGTGTAGATAGTGTCAGATTTCAATGAATTTGAAGAAGTGTATTTTTTGCACACCGTTTGGAATTTTGTTGTGCCATGTGGTCTACAAGTAGGGATTACTAGTGGATTTGACCAATATTGCAGTGATTATGGATTTAGAACCACCTACATTAGTCATAAAGTTAAGGGAAACTCTGGGCCACACAGGATATTACAGGAAGTTTGTTAGAGGCTATGCATATATCATAACACCTATGGAAAAGTTGTTTAAGAAGGAAGCGAAGTTCCAATGGAACGAGGACCATGAGAAGGGTTTGGGCACCTTAAAGAAAAAACTAGTGAATGCGTCAATTTTTATCTTTCCATATTGGAACAAGGAGTTTCATTTTCATGTAGATGCATCGTCCATAGCGTTGGGCGCAATACTATCTCAACCAGGGGAGGGATACATAAATCACCAAATTTATTTTGCAAGTAGGAAGCTGTCTATAGCAGAGAATAATTACACCACTACAAAACGAGAAGGATTGGCAATGGTATACATGCTACAAAAGTTCCGAAATTATTTACTCGAGTCTCATTTTAAGATGTATACAAACCATTCTTCACTAAAATAATCGGTGAACAAGTGAGTGTTGGGGGGGATAATATGTATATGGCTATTGTTATTTCAGGAATATGATTATGAGGTTGTGGTAAAAACAAGAAAGTTGAATGCAAGACCATATCATTTATTATGCATACTCTCAGGAGAAGATATAGGGAATGTAGATGACAACTTACCAGATACAAAACTATTTACAATCAAAACAATGGATGATTAGTTCTTGGAAACCATACAGTTTCTAAGTATAGGGATGGCCCCATCAAATATGATAGTTGCGTAGAAGAAACAATTGGTAGTTAAAGCAACAAACTATCAACTCATTGTAGGAAATTTATATAAGTTAGGTGCACATGGAATATTGAGACAATGTGTGTTAGAACATGAAAGGCCCATGATACTCGCAGAAGCGCATGAAGGGATTGCATGAGGAAATTATGTAGGTAAATAAACTATATAAAAAAAGTGTGCGAGCCCCCGAGGGAAGTTCGATTGGCAAGTGCCGTGAAAATGAAGTTCCATGAGGTTTCGAGTTCAACTCCCCCCAACTTACAATGTGTGCCGTGTAAGGGGCATCGTGGGAACACCTGGAGGTTATAGAGGTAGCAGTTGGATAACACGACCACGTGTAACACGAGCACGTGCCCAACTAGTTGCTGATTCCGCCAGACATAAAAAATAAATAAAAATAAAAAAAGTGTGCGAAGAGATTTGGTGGCACACACTTCATAAAGATTCTAAAGAGCATTGTCAGACATGCAATGTTTTTCAAAGGGTGGGAAAGCCATCCAAGAAGGATGAAATACCTTTAAATCCACAAGTTATGTTGCAATAATTTGATAAATGGGCCATAAACTTTGTGGGGCCAATCAAGCCACAATAAATAAGATCAGGGGAAAGGTACATAATCACCACGACATAGTATTTGAAAATATGGGCATAAGCAACACCAGTCGTAGAATACACCACGAAAATGGTTGAATGATTTCTATTTGAGAATGTGGTCAAATGATTTGGATGTCCACGCATATTAATTAGTGATCAAGGAACACAGTTCCCTAATAAAACAATTGCAACATTTATTGAGTAATTTCAAATTCATCATCAAAAGAGTACCTCATATCATCCTCATGTCAATGGGAAAGTAGAAGATTTCAATAAAACCCTGGGGAATGCTTTGACAAAGATATTCAATGTAGGGAGAGATGATTGGGACTTAAGAGTTACTGCAGTTTTATGGGCCTACAAGACTACAAGTAAAAAGTTTATAGAGGAGACACCTTTCAGGTTGGTCTATGGGCAAGAAGTAGTGATGCCAATGGAGCTTATTCTACCTAGCTTGCACATTGCAGCGATCACTGATATTTCAGACTCTGGAGAAATAGAGGAGATATTATCATATTTGGTACAACTTGAGGAAGATCGGTTTGTCGTAGGCTTCCATCAACAAGTTTAGAATACAAGTGTTGTATCCTTTTCGCCACTTCTCGCCACTTGAATGAGAAAAAGAAGGACACTTGCAAGTCTAGTTGGGTCAGTTGAACAGAATAAAAGTTAGTGTATGAGTCAAATGATTCAATCACATGAAATAAAGAAACAACTAAGCTAATAAAAACTAAAGAAACAAAACTACGATGCATAAAGAAATTAGAACCAAAATTAATCAAACAATTGACCAATATTCATGCCACCAATGGATACATTGTATTAGTGGGAAAACACCAAGGAAAAAGGGGGACTTATGGATCCCATCTTCCTCCAAGGGAGGGACCTTGAGTCCCCTATGTGAGAGTTCTTCTTACAAATGGAAGACTAGAAACGAAATGATGAATAAATCCAAGCTTATTCCCTTAAGAGGTGATGTGAATAGCTTACTGAGATGATTCTAGTATGCTCCAAGAAGGAAAGAGGTTCCTTGTAGGAGAATAGAGGTAGCATAACAATACAATAAGATTCTTGAATTCATAGTGCACCCATGGCCTCTTTTCATAACAAATATTTGAGGCATTGTCCAACCGGTCTTTAGTATGAACATGGGGCCCTTTAGGGCACCCTTAGGTCTTTGACCAGCTCCCCACTAGGATTCATCTTGGATTTGAGGGTCAAATCGACTTGGAAGATGAAACAGAAGTGGGTGAGGGGTCGACAAGAACCATAAGTGTGCCGTTCTCAGGTGTGCATGGATTTTTGCGTACACAGTTGTGCATCAGGCACATGTGTGCCTTTTTTATGTTTCTGACTTGCACATGTGTGCATGCTTCCTGTAATTTTTCTGCGCATGTTAAGTTTTTAACCAATTGTATAGTTTGTGCCTTTTGGAAATGAATTTTTGAAGTTGTGGATGAACTAATAGGTGTTTGGAGATGATGGATTCCTGTAACCATTTGCAGATGAAATTTCAATGATAATAGATGCCCCCTGATGTATGAGGTTAGGAGAATACGTATAGACGAAATACATCAGTGTTTCTTCTACTGAGAGTACCATTGTAAGAAAGAGTGTTGATAGGAACTACAAGAGCGATCCTTTGGAAGGAGAGGGGAAGATGTGGGACCCAAACATTCTTCTAGGTGTGGAAAAATAAAATTTGTGTACAAACGAATCAGGCATGCCCCATGATCTTGTCATGTAACTTAAAAAATGTAAGACAATAAATAAAGATGTATGCTGATGTAGATAACTGTAGCGCCCTCTAGTGTGGTTTGATAATGGAAAATGACAATTATGATGGTGAACATACTCTGAAAGATGCAATGACACCTGTAATAAGTGTCGGTGGCTCGTAGGCATTGATGGCCCAACAAATTCAGAGGTCTTCGGCTAGTATAAAACAACTGCAATAGTCGCACAGTAAGACCCACCGTAACATGAGATTGTGTTGAAGTTGAATGTTAAGGGGGTCAATGAAAATAGGGAGAAATGATGGTTTTCCCTATGCTGTCCGAGACTCCTCATTGTAAAGGTAATGAGAGTCAAGATACTGTCACCCTTATGGAAACTATGCTGATGTCGACAAAAAGGGAGACGTGACTCCAAGAAGTAAAGGGATTCATGAAATCCACTAGATGAGATAAGGAACTAATGAGGAACATGGATGAATTCAATATGTGGTAAGACTCAAGACTGCCCTTGGTTGGGGATATATGTGAAGTATGAGTGGCAACAACTGTGAAATTGGATCTAGTGTCAGGGGGACGACTAGACATGGGTTGAAATTGTGCCGGAGGCATGACAAAGTGGACAAACTCAAAGATTGGGGGTACATGGACTGTGGGATACTCAGGGTTTATGGATGATGTCAACAAGAAGAAAATGTAAAGGAATGCCCCAACTAAGGGCGACAGGGGTTGATTTTCCAGAAAAAGTAGGTTGCTAAAGGCGACAACAAAAGGCTATGTAAATGCTAGAAACAAAGCCTTTGTACAATTACCAAATGAATAAATAATAATTTGGGGTAAGTGTGCAGATACATAAACGGGTGACCCAATGCAATATGGCTTGGCCAGTGAGGGTGCAAGTTGTGTGGAGAACTGGTGGAGGGTGGGGGGCCCCATGGGAGGGTTTCTATATGAGGTAAATGAATGGAGGGAAATATACTGTTGGGAAAAATGATTGTGGATGAAATAGAAGGGTAATGATACTGTCGAGGTGCAGTCAATATAGAACAATGATGAGATAACCTAGGAGTCCATTGGGAAAACTAGCAAAATGAGTTGAAAGAGTATGTGGATGATTCTCAAAAATGCGTAAAACTATTAGGACTGCCATCCCTAGGGGTGAAAAAAACATGAGTGTCAAAGTTCCAAGGGGGACTATGAATAGGACAACTCATGTGGGGAAGAGTGCTACTGGGTGATATTACTTGAAATGCAATGGAGGTGATAAAGTGCAGAGCCGAATGTGAGGATCCTACAAGAAAATGTCAGAGGGTGTGACTGGGAGATGCAATTGGTATTCAGAGGGAATGACTACATGCCAGTTTTGAGTATTTACCTGAAGGGGCTGTGCTGGTGCGTGATGACCAAGTACTTTCACACATGAAAACTGAATACTCGACGTGGATGATATCTAAAAATAAAGAACATATAACAATTATTTGATAATTTTGAATATGGGCATGCGTACCTGGGCGTGATGTGAGAAAAATGCTCCCTCGGGGTTGAGGATGGATGGTGATCTAGGGAATGTGACTGTGTAGGTGGAAAGAGGTTGAAATAGGGAGGAAATGAAGTGACGAGTGAGGTGGTTTCTCTAGGGAGTTGGATCAAATTGCGTAAGTTGGGGAGAGAGGGACATTTACTTGTGGGGTGTCCTTCTTTCTCACATAGTGCACAAGGAGGTTGAACTCCGGGAGGAAGTAGAGGGGTGGGCTCATTCTTCTTCCATCTTCCCCCAACCATCGTGGTGGTGCTAGTAAGTGGGGGTGAGGATGATGCGATGGGAATGAGTATGGGGATATGCATTGGGATTCCCTCTGTTTGGGGAGGGAGGGATGGTTTAGGGACCATTGCGAGTGGGTGTAGATACCATACCGAAATGGAAAGAACCATGCTGGGAAGGGTAAGCGTTGCAACTACCTAAAAACATTGTATGCCCGATGGGGGGTACAATAATGGGATTTGAGTAATGGATTGGGAGATTATCTCCCAAATCGATATTTGACCCTGGGGGAGGGTGAAATCGGGGGTGTGTGGTGTCAGAGGGTTCTCAGGGGGTTCCCGAGGTAGGATTTATTCCATTAGTGGGACGTCAGGGAGTGGAGAGGCCTCTGTGGGAGGAATGGTATATCTATTGTTAGTTTCGCTGGAAGATATGACACACACTTGTGTCAAGGGGTGTATGAACAGGGGTGCTTTGTGGTATGTCCCCAGCAAGGATGGGTCCTTGAAAAATCTAGGTCTCATCTCTACGAGTGGGTAGTCATTGTAATTAGTGTGGACAAAATGTAATATTTTATCAATGTTGGAGGAATGGTTGGGCTCATAATGTGAAACTTGGTTGATGGTGATGATATTCCCATTGTTTGGGAACATCATCATTCGAAACACAGAAGAGGCCACTGCCTCCATAGCATACATGTATCTAAATCCAAAAAAGATGTTATAATCGAGTGGAGCATCGATAACCTCAATATCAATAAGAATGGTTTTTCCCCCGAGTTTGATGGGGACATTTTGAAAGATCCCTTCAGGAGAGGATGGTTGTCCATCATAAGATCTCAAAGAGACGGAGAATGGTATTAGCTTAGGGGAGCCAAGTTTCTACCATACCGTTTTAGACATGATGCATGTGGATGAACCTTAATCAATGATGCATCGATGAACCATGATGTTCCGAATCTTGACTAGTATTTGGAAATCTACCAAAGCAGGGAGACGGGGTTCCCCACAATATAGATCAAATGTGATGAGTCTAGTATCTCTAGGGTTGACTGCCCCCAAGGTGGAAAGTAATGATTTCCATTGAGTGGGACAATTTTGGAGAACCTCCAAAACCGACATGGCTGTAGGAGATTGCGCCAAGTCATTGACTAGACTGTAATTGTGTGTTGCCCTAGCCCGAGGGTTCTTGACATTCCCTTGTAATGGGATGTGAGGAATACAAATGGCTGGGTCAGTGTTAGGGCAAGGAATCATCAAAGATTATCCGGTTGTAACTGGAACTGCTTTCGAAGTGGTGGGAGTAGATTCAGGGGGTGCACTGTATTGACGACTGCGTGTTTGTAGAAGAATTTATTTTTCTCTAGTGAGGAGGATATTGTGATCCACTGGATTCCCAAGGTGTTGATACTGTCCCATCTATGGTGGGGTAGGATGCATCTTTTGCTGGGTATTCATCACAACTTGGTGTGGAATAGGGTTTTTCAACACAACTGAGGGTGGTTGTTGCAAATAGTGTTGTGGGGCCTGTGGAGGGGCAGACGACACTGGAGGACGTGGCACATTCATGGAATCTTTCATCCATTTGAAGTTTACAATTTGGGGGAAATGGTGAGTATAATGACCATGGTAACCACAAAGGGCACAAGGGAAGTTTGTCTGATGGTTTTTGTTATTGTTCCTCCCTTGGCATTTGTTGTTATTTCCCCCTTGGGGGTTCTGGTTCCTCTGATTCTGATTGCCCCTAACAGGTTGGTTTTGTTGGGGGTTGTTTCCCCCTGGTCTTGGGTTATTATTGTTTCAGTTTTTCCCTTTATTTTTGGCATTATTCGACTGATGGGCCAGGTTTTCCGTATTCAGTTGTTCAAAATTTTGAAATTGTTGAATGGGAGAGGGCTGAACAAAGTTAACCCTAGTGTGTGGTTGTCCTTGTGGAGGAGCAATGGGTTGTGGAGGACTAGGAAATAGAAAGTATGGATTAGTTTGTGGTGATGACCTGTAGGGTGCATATGAAGGCATAGTGCTTTCACTAGTTCTCAAGGTGTAAGCTGAGGTAGAGGGGGTACCAGAACTTGGCTGAACAGTTGGGCGTATCATGGGTGCCGATGTGGGTCCACTCATGGGTGGGAGGGAGACAACTGAGTATGGCTATTGATAAGGGGGAGGAGGTTAATAAGGGGGTCCTTCATACATTAATGGATGTTTGGGTGTACCGTAAATAGGTGGTGGTTGGATGTATGGATTGTGGTGTGTTGTGGCACCAATCAATCCATCCACTGAGTGAGACATCCCAGGTTTTTCCTGGATGAATGGTACGGGTCGCGGGGCGTCAGGTAGTACCGTATATAAGTAACCTGACTGTGCATAAATGAGGTCGTACTATTGAGCCTTCTTGATGGCTTCCTCTTCATATTTGGGGAAGGTGGAGGCCATGTCTTTTGCAAGGAGGGAGATGAGTGATATGAGAAACCAATCAAGGAATTGTTTCTTGGTGGTTTCTACTTTGCATAAACCACACCACTGACGCCATTCATGAATATGGTCAACGATATGTGTGGTTGA
Organism: Picea glauca; assembly: GCA_000966675.3. Lineage (NCBI taxonomy): Eukaryota > Viridiplantae > Streptophyta > Pinopsida > Pinales > Pinaceae > Picea > Picea glauca. Next base: position 137,980 of record JZKD02S1602395.1, read on the forward strand.
GGTTTGTTTAAACTTGGAGAGTAGTTCGAGACCATTGTCATGGAAGATTGTTAGTTGAAAGAAGGTGAAAAACGCTTTGGCCAAGGATTCAAAAGTCACATGGGACCCTGATTTTTCGTCCACGTACCACTTGGCTGATGGACCTATGAGTGTGCATTGAAATAACCTTAATCATATGGAGTCATCCATGATGTTTTTTGAAGAGCACCATAAGTGGAAGGTCATGATATGGTTGGCGTGATCTTCTCCCGCCTTTTCTTCAAACTTGGGAATGTCTGAAGGTAGTTTGGTAGGCATTGTAGGCCATGTGGGGTCATGCAATATAGGATCACTTGTGAGCTTACTTAGATCCAGTATGTTGAGGGAGGCCAAATATGGCATCTGGAGTGGCAGTGGAGGATTGGTTCCAGCCATGGTGTGAGCAGGTGGTATACCTGACTCTTGAAGGGGGTGTAGTGGGGGTGTACTTCTCCCTTGAGAAGAAGTGTACCCTCTGCCTCCTTGTGAAGGAGAGCTAGTAGATGGATGACCTTAGGAAATGGAACCAAGTAAAGTGGAACCAAGCAAAGATGATCCCAATATAGTATCACTCACAGGGGTGTGAGTGGATTGATCTGGTGATTTGGCAAAACTAGAAAATCCTCCTTGAATAGGAGGGAGATTTTGCAAGCGTATGGAATGACGAGGATTTTGTGGGTCCCCTATGATGTCTGCCTAGAAAAGTGAAATGTGTGAAAATGTTTATGGGAGCAATAAATGAACAAGAGTATTTGTATAATTTTGTACCTTCACAATATATCTCACAATCGCATGTAATAACAAGAGCATCATACATAAATCAATGGAAAAGAAGCATACATGTGGGTAGGTGGATTTTGTCCACATGGGATAACAAAGAAAACAAATGCTCGTGTCCTAAAAATACGTAACGTCCTTACTCTCACATAGCATTGGACCTTCCAATAACACTCAACAGTGGGGTCTGAAGCCACCGAAAGAGGAACTAGTGAAGGATGAAACAATCAATTATAATGAGGGATAGAGGGTGCATATNGTAGAAGAAACAATTGGTAGTTAAAGCAACAAACTATCAACTCATTGTAGGAAATTTATATAAGTTAGGTGCACATGGAATATTGAGACAATGTGTGTTAGAACATGAAAGGCCCATGATACTCGCAGAAGCGCATGAAGGGATTGCATGAGGAAATTATGTAGGTAAATAAACTATATAAAAAAAGTGTGCGAGCCCCCGAGGGAAGTTCGATTGGCAAGTGCCGTGAAAATGAAGTTCCATGAGGTTTCGAGTTCAACTCCCCCCAACTTACAATGTGTGCCGTGTAAGGGGCATCGTGGGAACACCTGGAGGTTATAGAGGTAGCAGTTGGATAACACGACCACGTGTAACACGAGCACGTGCCCAACTAGTTGCTGATTCCGCCAGACATAAAAAATAAATAAAAATAAAAAAAGTGTGCGAAGAGATTTGGTGGCACACACTTCATAAAGATTCTAAAGAGCATTGTCAGACATGCAATGTTTTTCAAAGGGTGGGAAAGCCATCCAAGAAGGATGAAATACCTTTAAATCCACAAGTTATGTTGCAATAATTTGATAAATGGGCCATAAACTTTGTGGGGCCAATCAAGCCACAATAAATAAGATCAGGGGAAAGGTACATAATCACCACGACATAGTATTTGAAAATATGGGCATAAGCAACACCAGTCGTAGAATACACCACGAAAATGGTTGAATGATTTCTATTTGAGAATGTGGTCAAATGATTTGGATGTCCACGCATATTAATTAGTGATCAAGGAACACAGTTCCCTAATAAAACAATTGCAACATTTATTGAGTAATTTCAAATTCATCATCAAAAGAGTACCTCATATCATCCTCATGTCAATGGGAAAGTAGAAGATTTCAATAAAACCCTGGGGAATGCTTTGACAAAGATATTCAATGTAGGGAGAGATGATTGGGACTTAAGAGTTACTGCAGTTTTATGGGCCTACAAGACTACAAGTAAAAAGTTTATAGAGGAGACACCTTTCAGGTTGGTCTATGGGCAAGAAGTAGTGATGCCAATGGAGCTTATTCTACCTAGCTTGCACATTGCAGCGATCACTGATATTTCAGACTCTGGAGAAATAGAGGAGATATTATCATATTTGGTACAACTTGAGGAAGATCGGTTTGTCGTAGGCTTCCATCAACAAGTTTAGAATACAAGTGTTGTATCCTTTTCGCCACTTCTCGCCACTTGAATGAGAAAAAGAAGGACACTTGCAAGTCTAGTTGGGTCAGTTGAACAGAATAAAAGTTAGTGTATGAGTCAAATGATTCAATCACATGAAATAAAGAAACAACTAAGCTAATAAAAACTAAAGAAACAAAACTACGATGCATAAAGAAATTAGAACCAAAATTAATCAAACAATTGACCAATATTCATGCCACCAATGGATACATTGTATTAGTGGGAAAACACCAAGGAAAAAGGGGGACTTATGGATCCCATCTTCCTCCAAGGGAGGGACCTTGAGTCCCCTATGTGAGAGTTCTTCTTACAAATGGAAGACTAGAAACGAAATGATGAATAAATCCAAGCTTATTCCCTTAAGAGGTGATGTGAATAGCTTACTGAGATGATTCTAGTATGCTCCAAGAAGGAAAGAGGTTCCTTGTAGGAGAATAGAGGTAGCATAACAATACAATAAGATTCTTGAATTCATAGTGCACCCATGGCCTCTTTTCATAACAAATATTTGAGGCATTGTCCAACCGGTCTTTAGTATGAACATGGGGCCCTTTAGGGCACCCTTAGGTCTTTGACCAGCTCCCCACTAGGATTCATCTTGGATTTGAGGGTCAAATCGACTTGGAAGATGAAACAGAAGTGGGTGAGGGGTCGACAAGAACCATAAGTGTGCCGTTCTCAGGTGTGCATGGATTTTTGCGTACACAGTTGTGCATCAGGCACATGTGTGCCTTTTTTATGTTTCTGACTTGCACATGTGTGCATGCTTCCTGTAATTTTTCTGCGCATGTTAAGTTTTTAACCAATTGTATAGTTTGTGCCTTTTGGAAATGAATTTTTGAAGTTGTGGATGAACTAATAGGTGTTTGGAGATGATGGATTCCTGTAACCATTTGCAGATGAAATTTCAATGATAATAGATGCCCCCTGATGTATGAGGTTAGGAGAATACGTATAGACGAAATACATCAGTGTTTCTTCTACTGAGAGTACCATTGTAAGAAAGAGTGTTGATAGGAACTACAAGAGCGATCCTTTGGAAGGAGAGGGGAAGATGTGGGACCCAAACATTCTTCTAGGTGTGGAAAAATAAAATTTGTGTACAAACGAATCAGGCATGCCCCATGATCTTGTCATGTAACTTAAAAAATGTAAGACAATAAATAAAGATGTATGCTGATGTAGATAACTGTAGCGCCCTCTAGTGTGGTTTGATAATGGAAAATGACAATTATGATGGTGAACATACTCTGAAAGATGCAATGACACCTGTAATAAGTGTCGGTGGCTCGTAGGCATTGATGGCCCAACAAATTCAGAGGTCTTCGGCTAGTATAAAACAACTGCAATAGTCGCACAGTAAGACCCACCGTAACATGAGATTGTGTTAAAGTTGAATGTTAAGGGGGTCAATGAAAATAGGGAGAAATGATGGTTTTCCTTGTGCTATTCGAGACTCCTCATTGTAAAGGTAATGAGAGTCAAGATACTGTCGCCCTTATGGAAACTGTGCTGATGTCGACAAAAAGGGAGACGCGACTCCAAGAAGTAAAGGGATTCATGAAATCCACTAGATGAGATAAGGAACTAATGAGGAACATGGATTAATTCAATATGTGGTAAGACTCAAGACTGCCCTTGGTTGGGGATATATGTGAAGTATGAGTGGCAACAACTGTGAAATTGGATCTAGTGTCAGGGGGACGATTAGACATGGGTTGAAATTGTGCCAGAGGCATGACAAAGTGGACAAACTCAAAGATTGGGGGTACATGGACTGTGGGATACTCAGGGTTTATGGATGATGTCAACAAGAAGAAAATGTAAAGGAATGCCCCAACTAAGGGYGACAGGGGTTGATTTTCCAGAAAAAGTAGGTTGCTAAAGGCGACAACAAAAGGCTATGTAAATGCTAGAAACAAAGCCTTTGTACAATTACCAAATGAATAAATAATAATTTGGGGTAAGTGTGCAGATACATAAACGGGTGACCCAATGCAATATGGCTTGGCCGGTGAGGGTGCAAGTTGTGTGGAGAACTGGTGGAGGGTGGGGAGCCCCATGGGAGGGTTTCTATATGAGGTAAATGAATGGAGGGAAATCTACAGTTGGGAAAAATGATTGTGGATGAAATAGAAGGGTAATGATACTGTCGAGGTGCAGTCAATATAGAACCATGATGAGATAACCTAGGAGTCCATTGGGAAAACTAGAAAAATGAGTTGAAAGAGTATGTGGATGATTCTCAAAAATGCGTAAAACTATTAGGACTCCCATCCCTAGGGGTGAAAAAAACATGAGTGTCAAAGTTCCAAGGGGGACTATGAATAGGACAACTCATGTGGGGAAGAGTGCTACCGGGTGATATTACTTGAAATGCAATGGAGGTGATAAACTGCAGAGCCGAATGTGAGGATCCTGCAAGAAAATTTCAGAGGGTGTGACTGGGAGATGCAATTGGTATTCAGAGGGAATGACTACATGCCAGTTTTGAGTATTTACCTGAAGGGACTGTGCTGGTGCGTGATGACCAAGTACTTTCACACATGAAAACTGAATACTCGACGTGGATGATATCTAAAAATAAAGAACATATAACAATTATTTGATAATTTTGAATATGGGCATGCGTACCTGGGCGTGATGTGAGAAAAATGCTCCCTCGGGGTTGAGGATGGATGGTGATCTAGGGAATGTGACTGTGTAGGTGGAAAGAGGTTGAAATAGGGAGGAAATGAAGTGACGAGTGAGGTGGTTTCTCTAGGGAGTTGGATCAAATTGCGTAAGTTGGGGAGAGAGGGACATTTACTTGTGGGGTGTCCTTCTTTCTCACATAGTGCACAAGGAGGTTGAACTCCGGGAGGAAGTAGAGGGGTGGGCTCATTCTTCTTCCATCTTCCCCCAACCATCGTGGTGGTGCTAGTAAGTGGGGGTGAGGATGATGCGATGGGAATGAGTATGGGGATATGCATTGGGATTCCCTCTGTTTGGGGAGGGAGGGATGGTTTAGGGACCATTGCGAGTGGGTGTAGATACCATACCGAAATGGAAAGAACCATGCTGGGAAGGGTAAGCGTTGCAACTACCTAAAAACATTGTATGCCCGATGGGGGGTACAATAATGGGATTTGAGTAATGGATTGGGAGATTATCTCCCAAATCGATATTTGACCCTGGGGGAGGGTGAAATCGGGGGTGTGTGGTGTCAGAGGGTTCTCAGGGGGTTCCCGAGGTAGGATTTATTCCATTAGTGGGACGTCAGGGAGTGGAGAGGCCTCTGTGGGAGGAATGGTATATCTATTGTTAGTTTCGCTGGAAGATATGACACACACTTGTGTCAAGGGGTGTATGAACAGGGGTGCTTTGTGGTATGTCCCCAGCAAGGATGGGTCCTTGAAAAATCTAGGTCTCATCTCTACGAGTGGGTAGTCATTGTAATTAGTGTGGACAAAATGTAATATTTTATCAATGTTGGAGGAATGGTTGGGCTCATAATGTGAAACTTGGTTGATGGTGATGATATTCCCATTGTTTGGGAACATCATCATTCGAAACACAGAAGAGGCCACTGCCTCCATAGCATACATGTATCTAAATCCAAAAAAGATGTTATAATCGAGTGGAGCATCGATAACCTCAATATCAATAAGAATGGTTTTTCCCCCGAGTTTGATGGGGACATTTTGAAAGATCCCTTCAGGAGAGGATGGTTGTCCATCATAAGATCTCAAAGAGACGGAGAATGGTATTAGCTTAGGGGAGCCAAGTTTCTACCATACCGTTTTAGACATGATGCATGTGGATGAACCTTAATCAATGATGCATCGATGAACCATGATGTTCCGAATCTTGACTAGTATTTGGAAATCTACCAAAGCAGGGAGACGGGGTTCCCCACAATATAGATCAAATGTGATGAGTCTAGTATCTCTAGGGTTGACTGCCCCCAAGGTGGAAAGTAATGATTTCCATTGAGTGGGACAATTTTGGAGAACCTCCAAAACCGACATGGCTGTAGGAGATTGCGCCAAGTCATTGACTAGACTGTAATTGTGTGTTGCCCTAGCCCGAGGGTTCTTGACATTCCCTTGTAATGGGATGTGAGGAATACAAATGGCTGGGTCAGTGTTAGGGCAAGGAATCATCAAAGATTATCCGGTTGTAACTGGAACTGCTTTCGAAGTGGTGGGAGTAGATTCAGGGGGTGCACTGTATTGACGACTGCGTGTTTGTAGAAGAATTTATTTTTCTCTAGTGAGGAGGATATTGTGATCCACTGGATTCCCAAGGTGTTGATACTGTCCCATCTATGGTGGGGTAGGATGCATCTTTTGCTGGGTATTCATCACAACTTGGTGTGGAATAGGGTTTTTCAACACAACTGAGGGTGGTTGTTGCAAATAGTGTTGTGGGGCCTGTGGAGGGGCAGACGACACTGGAGGACGTGGCACATTCATGGAATCTTTCATCCATTTGAAGTTTACAATTTGGGGGAAATGGTGAGTATAATGACCATGGTAACCACAAAGGGCACAAGGGAAGTTTGTCTGATGGTTTTTGTTATTGTTCCTCCCTTGGCATTTGTTGTTATTTCCCCCTTGGGGGTTCTGGTTCCTCTGATTCTGATTGCCCCTAACAGGTTGGTTTTGTTGGGGGTTGTTTCCCCCTGGTCTTGGGTTATTATTGTTTCAGTTTTTCCCTTTATTTTTGGCATTATTCGACTGATGGGCCAGGTTTTCCGTATTCAGTTGTTCAAAATTTTGAAATTGTTGAATGGGAGAGGGCTGAACAAAGTTAACCCTAGTGTGTGGTTGTCCTTGTGGAGGAGCAATGGGTTGTGGAGGACTAGGAAATAGAAAGTATGGATTAGTTTGTGGTGATGACCTGTAGGGTGCATATGAAGGCATAGTGCTTTCACTAGTTCTCAAGGTGTAAGCTGAGGTAGAGGGGGTACCAGAACTTGGCTGAACAGTTGGGCGTATCATGGGTGCCGATGTGGGTCCACTCATGGGTGGGAGGGAGACAACTGAGTATGGCTATTGATAAGGGGGAGGAGGTTAATAAGGGGGTCCTTCATACATTAATGGATGTTTGGGTGTACCGTAAATAGGTGGTGGTTGGATGTATGGATTGTGGTGTGTTGTGGCACCAATCAATCCATCCACTGAGTGAGACATCCCAGGTTTTTCCTGGATGAATGGTACGGGTCGCGGGGCGTCAGGTAGTACCGTATATAAGTAACCTGACTGTGCATAAATGAGGTCGTACTATTGAGCCTTCTTGATGGCTTCCTCTTCATATTTGGGGAAGGTGGAGGCCATGTCTTTTGCAAGGAGGGAGATGAGTGATATGAGAAACCAATCAAGGAATTGTTTCTTGGTGGTTTCTACTTTGCATAAACCACACCACTGACGCCATTCATGAATATGGTCAACGATATGTGTGGTTGAGGTTTGTTTAAACTTGGAGAGTAGTTCGAGACCATTGTCATGGAAGATTGTTAGTTGAAAGAAGGTGAAAAACGCTTTGGCCAAGGATTCAAAAGTCACATGGGACCCTGATTTTTCGTCCACGTACCACTTGGCTGATGGACCTATGAGTGTGCATTGAAATAACCTTAATCATATGGAGTCATCCATGATGTTTTTTGAAGAGCACCATAAGTGGAAGGTCATGATATGGTTGGCGTGATCTTCTCCCGCCTTTTCTTCAAACTTGGGAATGTCTGAAGGTAGTTTGGTAGGCATTGTAGGCCATGTGGGGTCATGCAATATAGGATCACTTGTGAGCTTACTTAGATCCAGTATGTTGAGGGAGGCCAAATATGGCATCTGGAGTGGCAGTGGAGGATTGGTTCCAGCCATGGTGTGAGCAGGTGGTATACCTGACTCTTGAAGGGGGTGTAGTGGGGGTGTACTTCTCCCTTGAGAAGAAGTGTACCCTCTGCCTCCTTGTGAAGGAGAGCTAGTAGATGGATGACCTTAGGAAATGGAACCAAGTAAAGTGGAACCAAGCAAAGATGATCCCAATATAGTATCACTCACAGGGGTGTGAGTGGATTGATCTGGTGATTTGGCAAAACTAGAAAATCCTCCTTGAATAGGAGGGAGATTTTGCAAGCGTATGGAATGACGAGGATTTTGTGGGTCCCCTATGATGTCTGCCTAGAAAAGTGAAATGTGTGAAAATGTTTATGGGAGCAATAAATGAACAAGAGTATTTGTATAATTTTGTACCTTCACAATATATCTCACAATCGCATGTAATAACAAGAGCATCATACATAAATCAATGGAAAAGAAGCATACATGTGGGTAGGTGGATTTTGTCCACATGGGATAACAAAGAAAACAAATGCTCGTGTCCTAAAAATACGTAACGTCCTTACTCTCACATAGCATTGGACCTTCCAATAACACTCAACAGTGGGGTCTGAAGCCACCGAAAGAGGAACTAGTGAAGGATGAAACAATCAATTATAATGAGGGATAGAGGGTGCATATACCAAAAGAGCTGGATATATTTCCCAATAGTCACACAAAATCTGATCAAGGTGCAATTGCATCCCACAATTGCCACCTGGGTAGATGTCCTAAAATTTGGTCACTAGGTACCTCGGTCAAAGTGCGACATTTAGATTTTCGGCCTCAAAAATGGGTCACGGGTTGGATCCCATCCAAGAGGTGGGTGCCTCAAGGGGGGATGCATAGAACAACCGAACCTCGACCTTTGACCCTTCACAGGTATATCCCTGCCTTATGGTGTTAAGAACACTTGACTTGGATGATCTTAAAGTTCCCTATTTGTCAACTTCTAATGTTTGAAGATGTGAGAACCAGATAACGAGGAGTTATTTGGATGCCTATCCTCAAGATCCTACCTAGGCTAAAAAATTTCTTTTGGCACCTCTTCTGAAGGAAAACTTAGTGAGATTTTAGAAAAAAATTAGATGTGGTTGTTTGAGACATTGGAGGTGTGAACCAATCTTGTTTGAATTAAGCGGGAGTGGATAATTCCTTCAAGAAATAGTGGGATGTGTTATCTCTCCAGGAAACTACTTAGGGCTGTATGCTAAGTATGCCTGGTAACTTAGGAATTCAATATTTTTATAGAAAAATGGATCGATGGGATATCACAATAGCTTAATGG
>JZKD02S1602406.1:9758-27489 GCA_000966675.3 Picea glauca
AACTGATTCCACTTGAAAAGTCTTTTTGACAATCACCTGGATACCTTGACATGCCTTGCACTGCAACTGACTATGTATTCAAAGCATATGGCATTTTTCTGCATCTTTCTGTATTCAAAATCAACTTACAAGTCAAAAAACACCTTCGACTAAACACAAGTTGAAAAAAATGATCGACACAACATAGTCGTCATACAATCATCGACACCAGTCGAGACTCTTTTGAAACATCAACCTTCCCAAAATGACAAGTTGACAAACATGATACACAATCATGTTATAATCATGAGTCATTCATGATAAACTATCACGAGGTTCACTGCTTACACATACACAAAAACAAATGCATGTGCATGCCTCTTCAACTCTCCTTCCAGTACAAACATAAGTACATAAACCTGAAACATGTGGGTACATAAGAGATGAATATGAAAAATATATATGGCTGCAACAAGTGAACATCATACTCCACTTTTACATCCTCCTGGCGAAGTTGTGAAACAACAAAAATGCCTTCAAATGAATTGCATTCACATGCAACTTGCATCATACAAGTTATGAAAAATTGTTGCAACTTGTCATAATCTCAACATAATTGCACACATACAGCTGAAAAGTGCATTTACAATAGAAAATGCAAGCCTTACTTGCTCAAGAAATCCAACCATTTCTTACCAAGCCAACTCAACGGTGACTTTTTCTGTTGAACATCGTCCTCTTGTGAATCATCTTGACACACATCGATGATGGAATATCCACTTCCATTCTTGAAAATTTCTTTATCCATCTACTTCTTGTGTTGTGGATGAGTGGTTGGATGCAATGTCCAACATTGGTCAATGAGATGACCCCTCTTCTGAAAATGAGTGCAAATCTTTTGCATCCTCTTTTCACGTTGTCCTTGCTTATAAAGTTTCATGAAATTGGTCAATCTTTTCCAACATTTTGAAACATGATGGTTATATAAACCACAATATGTACATGGAATTTTTCTTCCATTTTTACATACAAATTTATCATGCTTAACATAATCAAAAGCAACTGAATGATAAGTAGAATTATACCTTGAACATTCACCTTTATCACCTCTTTGAGGAGGTGAATTTGAAGAGTTACAAGCTCTCCTTTGAATACCATCAATAGTGTTCTTGTCCTCATCGCCATCACAACTCTTTCATTTCACACATTTGCATTCATCTTGAACACAAGCTTTGCATGCTGGAGGGATTGAACTTTCAACAAAAGTTCTTGAACTTTCACCTTTATAGCCTTCTTGAGGAGGTGAACTTGAAACACAATTTTTTCTTGGAACTTTTTCCTTTGTCTCCTCAACTTTGGAATTTTATCCATCTCTTTGTTCATATCCAAGACCACAATACTTGGGTCTCTCTTTAACAACAATAGGCTCAACAATGCCTTGTGCATGCTTGCCTAACCCTTTACCTTCATAGCCCATTTTTAACAATAACTTGGACCCTATTCCTCTTGTGTGATTTTCAAAAACACCAAAACATTCATCTTGATAGGAATTTGAAGATAAACTAACATTACATACCTCATGGTCATGCATGTACTTGGTAAGGGTTTCCTTTGGCTCATGGAGTTGAGTCTCCATCTCATGCAACTTTTCAAGAAGCTGGTCTTTCTCCTTCTTCATGGCCATCAACTGCTCTTCAAGGGAAATTCTCTCCTTTCTATCTTCCCACATCTCTTTCACCACATCTCTCATGGTTAGTAATTCCTTCAACATATCTTTGTCAAATAACTTAGATAATGAAGATGTATGAGAACTATCAATGTTTGAAGCTTCCTCCATCCTTGGAAGATATCAAACTTCAACACAAAACTTGCACAAATACCAACAACTAAACATCAAGCTATCAATGGCAAACACATGAGAAAAACAAACTATGCTCTGATACCACCTGATTTGAAAATAGGGGGTTGACTTGTTATGCTATGCAAGCACCCTCTACTTCATAAAAATAAAACTTTACAGGACCTTGCTCCACGTGTTAAAATATGCAAGATAAAACTATGTGTTAATTTCATGCTTCTTTTAAATGGTTATGTGTGAGGTCTTTGCAAGATTAAATATGTTATTTTCATAAATACATCAGAAAAAATATCTTTCAACAAATAATAACTAGCAAACACTCACAACAAGAACAACATGATAAAGGAGTTCACCCCTCTCCGGGCTACATCTCCTTGAGCCTCCATCAATGGACTTGGCTCTCTGGGATTAATTTGTCAAAAATGATTTTACAAGCTGTTTCTCAACTCCAATGGAAATTTTGACTGTACCATTGGGTTTAGAATACATAAAAACCCCCAAAATGACTAATAAAACTCTGAAAACGGATCATGGCTCATCTGGGCATGACCTCTTCTACATGTGGCCTTAAGCTTCCCTGAGCTTCTCTTTGGAATAAAAACCTGTAAAAGTCCTCAAATGGATCTAAAACCAATCCCAAAGTGTTCAGATCATATTAATTAGCCAAAAATGATTATTCAATCACAAAAAACAAACATAGGCTCATCTGAGCAAGACCTCAAACAATGAGGGCTTGAAGCTCCCTAGAGCTTCCTGAAACTTCAATGGTTAAAAAATTTCAAAAGAAGTCTTCAAATGGCTATGAAAATAGTGCCAATGGATTTAGAACATCCAAAAACCCCTAGCTAGGCTTTTACGACACCTCATTTGACCAAAAATTGAAGAAGATAGGCCTCTTGCCATTCTCTTCCTTCAAGATTTCTGTCTCTGGTTCGCCAAAACACACCTCTGTGCGTTCAACCTAGCTCACGCACGTTTTTACATGCTTAAACCCAACATCGGGCACAATCGCATAACTGTGCAAAATGTAGGATGGTTAGGGCGCGCCTAGCTCCTAACCGCCAAACCCATGGGCACATGGGTCCATGTGACCGCGCGCAAAAGAGCTAAGTCCCAAAGCAAATGAACAACCGAAAAGTGTCATCGCATTTGGTTTAAAACTCCCGGGTTTCGTGTGTGGTCACATATAAAATTGGGGTCATATGTATTAGCACTAGAATCCTAGGGCTGGATGCCAATGAAATATGTGTGCACACATTATATTAAGGTTGTATGATATAAGGTGTATGCTACTGGGGGCTGGGGCTAAGCCCCAGCTCGGACCCCCACGCCATCCATACCATAACACAATTTTAAATATATTATAAACCATATTCATTATAAGAACCAATGCGTGGCGCGCCGGTTGGGCGATCCTTGCCAAGTCTTAGGTGTGTATTGGAGGTCTGAGGTTCGATCCCCACGGACCCCATAAAATTTTAAAACTAATAACCAAACAACCATAATAGGGTGCCACATGGCAGCCCATGACTGGGCCACATGGCACCAAAAAACTTGCCAAAATAATGCCATGTGTCATCAAATCATTCATCCACATATGCCAATTCAGCACATGCCACATGTCGTATGGCCCTGCCTATTCAACTCTACCACGTCATCATACGGACATGCCACGTCAACATCTGTACAGACTGTACAGACTGCACAGTCAACACAAATGTTTTTTTGCTTGTTTGATGATTCAAACATATCGCGATATCTCTCTCATCCGACGTTAGTTTGAACCAAACGAGTTGCGTTGGGTTCGTAACGACGCGGGCTACGCACCCGTTCATTTTGAGGCAATTATGAGAACTTTGATTTTTGAGCTAAAATTTGACCCCAGGTCTAGATTTTGATCAGCATCAGAGCGAAGCGGGAACAACAAAGACCTAAGGAAGCGATACAAAGGTATGCCACTTGTTCCTCCTTACTAGCTAATTCAATGATTGCAACTTAGGGAAAGAGTCATGTTCTTTCCTGTTTTGTTCTAGATCCAGGTGGATCTAGGGAGATCTGTTAGTGTCTGCACCTACCGATTAGTCCAATAACAATGAGCCGCATACAATTGACATCCTTTCCTAAAACATATCCTTAGCTGTAAGGCTGAAATATCCCTTATAGAGATGGGTCTTGGAACTCCTTTCACAGTGATTTATTTTCCATTTCCATCAAGACATGTAAATGTCTTGTTATGACAATCTAGGACAATATGATGCTTTTCTAACCAATCCATTCCAATCAGAATATCATAAGACCCCAATGGTATGATATTTAGATCAATACTAGTATTCACACCATTAAGACTTATGTAACAACTTCTGACCATATCATGGATTCTTCTTTTGGTTCCAGTGGCTAACTAAACCAAACTTGATTTTCCAAGTTCTCTTTTGTCCAAATGTAATCTATCCACTATCTTAGGATCAATTTAGCAATGAATTTATCCTGAATCAATCAAAATAGCAATAGGTTGATTTATGATCTTACCTTCCACCTCGATCATATTGGACTGGTACTCTGCTTGTCGATCATTTAAAGATGCATATATTCTTCCCATATCTTTGACTGTTGTAGCCTCTTGTATGTTGTTCATAGTCCTCACTCTATCTTTTGTTTGTGGGAAATCCTTGTACAAGTGATATTCCTTGCATCCCCAACATTGGATTGGTGGTCTTCCCCTTTTTCCCTAGGAATCTTCCTTCTTGGAATCTCCCTTAGCATACTGATATTGATGATTTCTATTAGGCTCATTCCTATTGAAGGGAGGTTTGAATCCCTTCCTCCTCTGATCGGACTTTGAATTTTTCTTGTCCTTCCAAGATTTATGTAGGGATTCTCTTCCCTAGCCTTGCTCATACAGGTATTTATCCTTCCTGATGGCCTCAGTCAAGGTCTTAGGTTCATCATCCTTGATATTTTCCTTATAAAAGGCTGGCAGTCCACTTAGAAATCTTTTTATTTTCACTTTCTCATCACCAATGAACCTGACATACTTCTTCTCGTATTCTTCCATAGTCATGCTACTGAATCAGAGTTCAAAGAACTCTTACATTTTCTTGTCATAAAAATTATTTAAGAGGTACTCCTTCTGGAAGCACTTCTTGAACTTCTTCCAAGTGATCCTACTTTCATGAACATGTTCCACTTTCTTCAGTTGGTCCCACTATATTTCATCTTTCTCATTTAAATTGTAGGTGGAAATCCTATATTCCAGGTTGGATAAATAGTTATGCAACTAAAAATATCCCCTGAGCCCAAGAAACCATGCTTCAACATCATCTTCCCTTTCTCTTTCACCCTCAAAGGAAGGTGGATTGAGCTTCCTTAGCTCTCCTTGCAAACTATCTACCTCTTGTTTCCTTCTTTAGTGTCTGACAGGAGACACCTCTAGACTTCTTACGACATATTTAGATGCATAAAAATTTATTTATGAGTAAGGAGGTGGGTGGTGTCCAAGATCTCTACTAGCACTTCTGGAATAATCAGCTCTTCCATGATCATCCCTTTTTTCATAGCACATGCCTTCTTCCTCTTGTCTTGAGTTTGATACCTTATTCATTTGTCTTTGCAATTGATTTAAGCTCTACAACACTTAAGCATTTATCTGACTTTGATCTCTCATCAGTCTCTCATTGTCTTGTTTGTAGCTCTGCACTTCCATCATTAGGATTCTTACCGTTTCTATTAATGTTTCATGGCCTCATTTTCCCTTGCGTCCATTAGATTTTGTCTCTACATTACCAACTATGGTATTCTAGCCTTCGACCTCCTTATCATGACTGGAGGCTCCCTCACCTTCTTCCATTTCCTCAATATGCATCCTAAGTTGATGTGCTTAAGCCCCTTAATTCTGCAAAATGTACAAGCAACCATTTTGTTAGAATTACTCATATGATAAACAAAATTGTCAACAATGCTATAGTTCCTTTTTCTTCTTAATGAATACCCCCCTTCTCTCCTAAGGCTGTGTGAATTCCCGGTCAAGGGTGTTCAATCTCGAGCCAAATTGGGAGTTTCAAATCTCAACTGAAAATGCTCAGAATAAATTCTTCAGAGTCCATGATCCATCGCCACGTTCTGAGATACTGTAAGCATACATGTGTCCCAATCAAGCGAGTGACACATGCCACATCCTATTTGACATTTCAATCATCCACATGTTCAAAACTTACTAAAACGTGGTGCACATCCCATGTGTCCATGTCATCCTTGGTGACATCCGCAAGACACATCACTTCAAAAATTTTAGGGTCCACATCACCTCCTGGTGACATCATTGTTCCCCACCACTTCGGCTCTTCAGGCTTTGGGACTTCAGGAGTTTACACACTAGCACACTTCCAATTTTCTCGAACTCTGATTTCCCCAACCAGATAAACTGTCGCCATGTATTTCCCTTATCGGATGGCCCATATTAACCCCAAAATTCGGGACTTCGAAAGTTACCACTGCAAGGATCAACGAATTCCATTCCTTCGGGCCTTCATACTTCAAAAAACTCAAACCTCAACTTTTTTTTTCCGAAACATTTTTATCCGAAGCTCACGATATACTGACGCGTGTCTCCCATGGATCAATGACTACGATTTCTTCGGGTCTTTGAATTTTGGAAATCTCAACTTTCAACCTTTGCTTTCCCCTGAAGTGTGCATATTTTTGCTACATGTCCTCCTGGATCAGATGGCTGAGATTCACTTCACCTAGAGCACACGATCAGTTGACGCATTTCATCCTATGTATCGATGGACCCCAACTACTTCGACTATCCAAAGTTTTGATGATCGAGCACTAGAAAGTCACATCACTACATGCCTTTCAATTTGCGGGGGAACACATTGATGGTTTGGAGTAACCCGCTTTTCTCCCTGTAATTCTACTGATGATGACACGTAACCCCTTGGTGAAACCATGGTTTGTATTGTAGGACCGACTTGGGAAATTATCTCCCATGCAAATTGTTTCCCTGCAATGCCTCCTATTCGTTGATCTCACTCTCCAATGGGATCTAATGAATATGACCTTATCCCTTGCTTCCTTTTCATCGGATGACCATTTTTCACCTGTCCTCCAATCTAATTATCTTGGATCTCTCCTTATCCTACAATGGAAATTGCTTTCGAATTTGAAGGGGTACGATCACGATCCTTCGAACCCCTCACAACGGGTCTCTGACGCGTAGATTCTACAACACTATTCCTCCTGATATTTTCAACTTCATGGTCAGAGTTCGATCTTGACCTCGAGACTCTGACCAATAGACTCGACCCATACTGACCTGGTATTTCAACCAAAATATCTGATACCAATCTGTAACATCCCCATCCACCCACAAGTCGGGTCATGCTACCTACAAGCCCATCATTGGACTTCGTATTCTTACCGATATCTTCTTTAATTAATAAGAATGCATAAGATACAAGATTTAACGACATGCACAACAATATCCAGCAAGCATGCATAATCTAAGATTTAGTTAAACTATAATTAAAATAAACAATGGAAATACATTCATATACAGATAATAATATCACAAAAGAGAGAACTTATCTTTATAAAAAGGTGACACCAGCTGGCTGCAAACCAAGGACGTTCCACCCAACCATAGACACCACTGCTCCAAATCTCAACAGTAGTGTCATCCCCGATCCAGGGCTATGAATCCACAAGGATAGTTCCAGAGTGTACTTGGGTTCCCAAACCAGTCAACTCTCAAGCTCTCACAAGTTTCCCATCACCCACAAAAATCTAGGTACCCAACTCTCTTCTACCCAGCCTATACCACCCCAAGAGAATGAACCTCCACCCTTCTTTGCCACGTAGTCCCTCAGGCAGTCCTTCTCCTTATTTTCCTGGGCCTCCAACACAACTGGTCCAGAATATCAATGCTGGAACTCTCAAGACTCATAGTTGTGAGAAAAACAGGGCACATGCCAATGCATCTCAGACATACAGGCCCCAAGTCATGTCTGGATTGCATCAATGACCATTACAACCAACTATCCCATGGCTAATTCTCAACAATTTCTTTCCATTTACCAATAAAAGATGCAGGTGAGGATGGATCAATGGATGGGTAAGTGAGTGCATGGAATGGTGTGAGGGAAACAATGGTATGGAATACATAAGGGAAGGAGCATACGAGCTAATGACCATCGACAACCGACCAACCCCACAATCATACCAGGGATGGGTTTAAGTATCTCTCGTGGGGAATCAAGAACCTCCTGGCCTTCCCCAAGAATCTCATGTAACTGATCCCCCTTCCTTAGACAAAAAGGGTAATTAAAATAGGAAATAGATATTTATCCGCTCAAGCCCCCTCTCTTGTGGAATCGTATCCCCCTATAACTCTAGTCCTTGTCCATCTAGTAGCCAACAATGTGTTTATTATTAATGATGATAAAATCATTACATTTATTGGGCATACCGACCCTTTAATAATCGTTTGGGAATTCACTCCTCTCAGCATTGTAACAATACATTATTTAAAATGGGGGTTCGAAACACGGGGTGTTACAGTCCAGTAATAGAAGTGCAAGTTCAACAAGTAGTAGTCAAGTTTATACATTGTGTGGAAGTGGTAGTTCAACCAATTTCACAATGGTAGGACAAGATCCAACCATAATGTTACCATATATCTGAGGGGATGGGTCAGATGACCCAAAAAAACATTTGTTCATCTATGAGAAGATATGGGTAGCAAAGAAGATTACAGACGAGGATACCAAGTTTACGTAGTTAGCAATCACTTTTCAAGACCACGCATTAGATTGGTACATGGGTCTCTCAAAAAATAACCCAACAGGAACACCTACAAATGTAGCATATGTGAAGAGGAAGTTAATAAATAAATTTCATAATCCAAGTTCAAAAGACCATTTTATGAATGAAATGATAGAGATCAAGTAGAAACTAGGAGAATCAAACTAGGAAGTGGACCAGAAATTCAAGAGGTTAAAAGGTAAGTTAAAATACATTATTAATGATACACAACATAGGAATTTGTTTGTTAATTCTTTTTTTCCACACTTGAAATATCCTTTGAGACAAAAAAAATTCCAAAGTCAGGCTGAGGCCCTACACGCATCCTTACAGCTAGAGGAAAACCAATACAAGCATACAGATCCAACTATGGAAGAGGTGAAACAAAATAAGAAGAACTTAACATTCTAGTTAAATCAGAACAAAGGAAAGGAGAAAAGAGAATATGTATGATGTACAAGCTGTAGGACAAAAGGTCATCACAAGAATGAGTGTCCATTATTTTCACAGTATATTGGAGTGGGTATGCCAAAACCTTTGGCCCGAGGATGATTGTTGGGCCCTTCATTTTTGGGATAAAGAATTGTGCAAGTTTTGGCATAGTACGAGTTGCACAATATTTAGAAGAAGTTGGACAACAGAGAAAGAAGAAGAAACATAAATCAATTGCGAAAAATGGACAGTGCAACACCAACAAAGAAAAAGTGGTTGCAACAGAACAAGAAAGCGTGCAAGAAAAGACAAAAGACACAACCTAGCTTATATATAGGGATGAATATGATTGTAAAAGGGTTCGTTTATTTGAATTGTGATTGTGTTCAGTTCAATCTTTACCTTAATTTTATGTTGTTGTTGTTGTTTTTAGTTGGGTCAATTTGGGTTCTGCGTCTGTAATGCAATATGTACACCATTTTGAGATTTAGAGCTCTGCGACATGAGTCCAGAGCTAGGAGTCTATAACAGAGTGCTACTGTGTATATATAAGTTTGTAAATGAAGAAAGATCTAAATATAATATGAAGAAGGATCCAAATTTTCAAAATATGTTGTGTCTTTTTGTGTTTTAATTATGCATTACAATACTTATTTATGGTTTATAAGTTCCACATGATGGCTCTGTGTTTAAATTCTTGTTCGCAACATAAGTAGGTTCAGTTCTTGCACACACGAGTTCATATCTGTTTGGTAGTTAGATGTCTTGCGCAAGATCGAGATGAATCTTGAAGGTCATGTGAATCCTCCTAAGTCTTTTCCTTGCCCTTCCCTATCTATTTGTCTTAGCATCACTTTAGGTGAGACTTCTTCTCCTTGGAGGAGATGAAAATTCCAACACTCTTGACTACTCGGTACCTTTTGTTGGTAAACTGAGAAGGACCCTAGTCTGATCAAACTTGTGCCAAAAAAATGGTTTTGTTGCAGGGACCTGCGTTAAAAAGGAACCTGTAGGGAGGATGTTTCCACGGATTCACATATCTAATATTGACCAATGGTGGGAAAGAAACTGTGACGCCTTCTTATGGAAAGAAGCAGAGATAAGGGGAAAATTGGTGGAAGATACTCATGAAGGAGTCTTTTACTTAGAAAGATCGAGTGACGAGTATGAGATATTCTGGGTTAAGTTATCGAAATAACTTTTCCACTAGATAAATAGGCTCCAATAAGCTCTAGAGTTCCAAGAATGAGTCAAGAGGACTTGTACTTGGGACACAAAAAATATTGTAGCACTTCATCAGCTGGATCGTCTAGTAAAACAAGCGATTGATTTTTGGGTCAATACCACATTAGAAGGATACATTATCAAGTTTGCAGTTGAGAACCACCAATATTTTTTATGAGCAGAGGTGAATTTCAAGAAAGATGCAAGGGGAAGATTGTTGAGAGAAATCCCCCTGTGGATTAAAGTTTTATTGATGGAAGAGTGGATGTTGACTATGTCCTCGACTGAGATGGCAGCGTAAACACCCTATCTTTGGGTAGGGCAAGGCTGGGGTAGATTCATGGCCTGATATAGGGGAAGGGTTCTTTGAAAAGTAGGGGGGGAACAACAAGAAATGGAATCAATATATGATCGAGCCTTGAAAAGAGCCACCATAGTTGAGAAGTGGTGGCATGACAAGATCAAGAAAGAATAAAGACAGTCTGAGAAGTTGTAGAAAGAAGTCATACTAGGAGAAGTAGAGGAAAGACAGATGGAAGAGTTGCAGAATATGAGGAGACAAGAAATATTGGCCAGTCAAATATTGAGTGAAAGAGAAGAACATAGAGAAATCAGTCCCTAGGAGGTTGGACAAGAAGGAGAAGGTGTAGACGTAAGAGAGGAGGAAGTCAACATGAATATTTAATAAGAAAGAGAAGATTCATCCCCGATGCTAGGAAATATCAGGAATACAATTGAAGAGAATGCTCCAGTGGAAGAAAATGAGACCCCCCAGATCAAAGAAAACCTCCCCAAAGCTAGTGGCCCCAACCTCGAATCGCCCATATGCCAAGTGTCTTCTATACAAGTGGTAAGTTCAATATTACCTTCTCATGCTAGTTTTGTTCCAGTAGAATTAGTTAGTCAGTCACAACCAGGAAGTTTGAGTATAGGGAGGATATTGGGATCCCCTGGTAGATCACAAGAAGGACTGTTAGGTTTCATTTTGATAACAGAACCAAGATTAACAATAGTTGGTCACGCAGGAGGTTCGATTGCCCGATACCTAGAATTTTGGGGAAAGGGAGATGAATATGTTGAGTAGCATCTGTTCTTGTTAGAAGCAATCTGGAGATCCAGAGGGAATCTGAATGCGAATAAGTTGGTTGAGTTCCAACCTACCTTGATTGGTTGCACTCTCAAGTGGTACATGAAGATCATTAATCTAGGAGTGCCAGGAATGCAAGGTAAAGCGTTCACACTTGGCTAGGTATGGACAAGGTTCAGAGAAGAGTTTAAACTACCTCAGTCAGAACAACAGGTTCTGTCTAAGTTGCGTGAGATCCAACAAAGGGAAGGTAAATTAGCCTAGGAATACAACCAGGAGTTTGAAGATTCTATGGGGAGGTTAGCACATCTAATCCATGAGGAACATCAAAGGGAATGGTACATTCAGGGACTACTACCTTTGACTTAGATTTTGCTAATGCAACATCGGATAACCATTCTAACAGATGCCTTGGAACAATCAATGAAGATTGAGGCCATGGAAGGATACCCTAGGATCCTGAGAGTGACTACACCCCCAACAGATGCAAATTTTGTGCAACTAGAAGGGAAAATATCAATGCTTACATACAATATTTGATAGTACCAAATATAGTACACTATGAGTTCTGTGCATCTATCACACACAGTAACAATCAATTTTGAGCGTTGGATGCAATTACAAACAAATTGGACCAAACACCATTGAGGGTGAATGAAAACCCTTAGGGACCAAGAAGAGGTCGAGGAGGTGGAGTTGGAGGATACTTTAGAGAAGGAAGGACTGGGGGAAGAGGGTGCAATAGATGTTATAAATGTGATGAGCAAGGCCACATGGATAGATATTGTCCTCATCCGAGGCAACCATGGTGATCTCACTGCAGAACCAATGGGCACATAACTGAAGACTACCCAGAACTAATTTCAAAATCGGAAGATTGAGTTTGACAACGAGGAACTAAACTCATCAGTTCAAAAATTAAGAGAGTTAGTAAGGGTCAATTTCCCAACCTCAATATCATTACTCAAGTAGGAGAAAATACATGAGTTAATGTTGATACTTTACCTCATATCTGGAAAGAAGCACCTAAAGAAGACATGTATGCCCCTCTAAAATAGAAGTTGTTCTTTAAAAATTCCATAGAAGTATTTCAGAATATCCCTAGCCCTAAGATGCAAGAGAAACCCCCATAGCCTATTTTTTACCCTAGGATTACACAAGTCCCTTCTTCACCCCCTACACCCAGTGTTAGGGACCTAACCCCTCACGTAGGTAGAATATTATATTCCAATGTAATAAAGGTCAATATTAATAAGGCCTAGCAATAAGGAAGAATCAATCGAATGTAAGAATACCTAATAGAAGCTTCCACTTCTAGAAGGATCTTACTCTAGATGGTTCTTTTGATAGACATATTTAGTATAAATAAGAGTCGAGGGTATGATAACTTTTGTCTTGGATATTATTGTAGTACAACTCTACTCTACTGGAGGTTTCCCCCTCAAAGAGGCAAGTGAACATTGCTCTCAGTAATCAAAGTGCTCTTTCTAGTGTTATTCTGGTATCATTTTGGTATTATTGTGGTGTTGTTATAGTTATATTGTTGTTCATATTCCATTTCTAGCATTTTATTTCTGTTCTGCATACTTTTTGCATCTGGAATATTACAAGTGGTATCAGAGCACTCTCCTCGACAAAAAATTGTGGGTAATTTTTTTTCAGGGTAGAGATTTATTCCAACATCTTTAAGCTACAGAGAGTTGTCGTTATGGGAATCAACCCACAGTTGAGGATTCATACATGCATGAAATACAAGTGGTACTCAAGAACACATATTTTGGCCACCCTTGTAACCCCCGTTGGTACCCCTTCGAGTGGTAGCACATCAGATAACACCTATATACAGATTGACCTAGATTTCCCAAATCCCTATTTAGATAAATTGATCAGTCGCCTGACTGCTATAGTGTCACCAAGAACAACACTTTGGAAGATACTCTCTAGTACCTGGGTAGTCAGGTAGTACAGCTAAGGGCACGATCTAGCCTCCTTAGTTGGTGCCTTGAGATATTGGTCTGAGTACTATATTAGTTGGTGCCTTGAGATATTGGTCTGAGATATATCAAAGAGCTATAACACAAGGCAAACCCTTGTCTGTAGAACCATTGAATACCTAACCTTTAGGGATAGAAACAAAAAAAAAACCCAGACAAGATCTATTGCCGCGCAACGTGTTCGAGTTGCCAAATCGCTACACATTTATTCCTGATTAAGCATTTGGGAATTTCATCACTACAGTATTCTTCAGACCAGAGTATAACTCCATAGGTGTAAAAAAAAAATCTGGATTTTGTTGCACCATTATTTGAGACCTATTCCATTAGATTTATCTCTTCTCCCTTATCACATTCATACCTATCATTTTTTAGCAATTTTTTTGACCCCACCTGCCCCTTTTCGGTTCCCTCGTCATCATGGCCCATACTCATAGCCAAGACTTGGAAACTTTCTTAAATCCCTTGCAATATAATTTGATAGATACCCAACAATAAGTGAGATAGATCAGTGCCAATATTGCCACCATCAATAAAAACATGCATTCCTCCATCGCCCTGTCAATCGAGGAACTCAAAAAATACCTCAAACAAGGAATTACTACCTAGCTTGAATATCTCGCTTCGATGATATGCACCAAGCTGCATAACCCTGTAGGTCCTCTTTTATCTAACCCACCTTTGCATACCGAAGTTGAAACTTCCTCTCATTCCCATAATTTTCATCCCCATCACTTTCAGTGTGACCTACGCCTTTTGCGTGTGGATGTGACTGAATTTGATGGATCGGATCCAATGGTTGGATAACTCAGATGGAACATTATTTCTCTTTATAATACATTACAAATGACTTGGCCAAACTCTGGTATGGTGTTCTCCATCTAGATCAAGAATGTTGGAAATGGTGGAAATGGAGAAAAAATTCCCATCAAGGGTATGTTGCTTGGACACACTTTGTGGCAGAGATTTATGAATGCTTTGACACTGACACCAACCATTTAGGTCATTTGACAAAGTTTAAACAATATAGCATAGTGGAAGACTTTATAGTTGCTTTTGAGCGACTGGATTTTCATATAGAGGGAATGTCTTATGCTCTTTTTCGAGAATGTTTTATCAGTGGCCTCAAAGATGATATTCATGCCCATGTCCTCATGGCCCAACCTTAGAGTTGGGTGGAGGCTACTAAAATAGATAAGGAATCAAAACATGTTGTCTCTTCTCAAAACTGGAAACCCTATTTTATTCCTCACACTAAACCAGTAAATCCCACTCCTCCAACCCCACTAAATATTAAAACATTGACCAAAGCCGAAATGGTTGAACGCCAACTCAAAGGCCTTTGTTATAATTGTGATAAAAAATATTTTTCAGGACACAAGTGTAAGGAACAAAATATTTTTATGGCCATCTCAAAGGAAGTTTCAGAAGAGGATGTTGAATCTCCCCTTGTGTCAGTGTCACCTGAACCCACTGACATAACCCCTCCCTCAGACCCACCCAAAGTCAAACCGGTCATTTCCCTAAATGCTCTCACTAGCTTCTATGTTCCCCAAACCCTCAAGCTAATTGGCTACATCAAGCATAGGAAGATCATAATTATTGTTGATAGTGGAAGCACCCATAATTTTATTCATCTCCCCATTGCCCAAGAAACTAATTGTTTATCTGTGTAGTCCATAATTTCCAAATCATGATTGCCAATGGCAGGTCCATGAAATGTGGAGGGCGTTCTAAAAATGTGTCTCCAAATTGGTGACTACCACTTGAAATCTCATATGTTTGCTATTGACATGGGTGGTTGTGACATTTTGTTGGGTGTAGACTGGCTATGGACTTTGGGTCCCATTCTCATGGACGTTAAGGAGTTAACCAAGCAATTTTACTAGGAAGGCCAACAATATAAGTTCAAGGAATCACCATTGGTTCCCCTGAGATCATTAGTTCCCATCGCATGGAAAATTTGCTCAAAAAAGGTCATTCTGGCATTATTTTTGAACTCCATGCCATACAAGCAGATAAGACACCCTCTGTGCCACATGACCTCCAATCCATCCAATCTAAACATAAATTTTTTTTTTCCACTTCCCAGGGACTCCCTCCTTCTCATGGTGTTCATTATCATTCCATTCCCTTGTCCTAGGAAGCCTTCCTCCCAATATCCATCCCTATCGCCACCCCTTTTCCCAAAAAAATGAAATTGAGAAAATGGTTTAAGAACTGCTTAATGCAGGTGTTATCCTCCCTAGTATGATCCCCTACTCTTCTCCTGTGGTCATGGTCCTGAAGAAATAAGGTTCTTGGAACATGTGTCCTAACTTTTGGGCCTTCAACAAACTCACCATTAAAGAAAAATTTCCCATTCCTATCATTGATGACCTCTTGGATGAATTGAGTGGCACCTAGTTCTTTACTAAACTTGATCTTTGTTCTGGCTACCACTAGATCCATATGAAAGAGGAAGAAATTCCTAAGACTTCCTTTAGAACTCATGAGGGCCACTATGAGTTTTTGGTCATGCCCTTTGACTTGTGTAATGCTCCCTCCACTTTCCAAAGCCTCATGAATCATGTCTTCCATCCTTTTCTCCATCATTTTGTCTTAGTTTTCTTTGATCATATCCTCATATATAGAAAAACATGGACATACCATCTTGCTCATGTGGATCGAGTTCTCCATCTACTCTCTCAGCACCAAATTTTCCTGAAACAATCTAAATGTGATTTTGGCACCTCGAAAGTCAAGTACTTGGGTCATCTTGTTGGAAAGGATGATGTCAAGGTGGATCCTAAAAGTATTGAAGCTATGCAAGACTGGCCTCACCCAAATACTCTCAAAATATTGCATGGATTTATGGGCTTAACAGGTTATTATCGCAAGTTTGTTAATAATTTTGGAAAGATTGCGGCACCTCTCACAACCCTCATTAAAAATAATTCTTTCACTTGGACTCTAGTAGTTGCTCAGGCTTTTCAAACCTTGAAGATGGCCATGTGCACCACTCCAGTTTTGGCTTTTCCTGGTTTCACAAAGACCTTTGTCCTGTAATGTGATGCTTCAGGGAAAGGAATTGGTGTCGTCCTGATGCAAGAGGGTTGGCCTTTTGCATTAACCAACAAACAATTGTCTAAACGAAATTTGCGCAAATCAATATATGGAAAGGAAATGTTGTCTATTCTGCATGTCTTTGATCTTTGGTGCCCTTATCTATTAGGGCAACACTTCCAAATTAAGATAGATCATCAAAGCCTCAAGTAGTTTTTGGAACAACACATTTCCTCCCCAGAGAAAAAAAAATGGGTGACTAAGCTCTTTGGATACGATTATGACATCCTTTACAAGAAAGGCAAAGACAATGTGGTTGCGGATGCACTTTTCCAAAAATATGAAGATGAAGGGTCCCTTTTTTCTCTCTCCTTCATTGTACCAGATTGGCTCCAAGTTGTTCACCATGAATGGCTACACGATCCCAAAAGTTTGCATATGATACAAAAATTACAGTCCAATTCTCCATTTTCCCTAGGGTACTCTTGGCTCCATGATGAGCTTTGATACAAAGTCCATTTGTATTTAAGTAAACAGTCAAAACTTAAATCCACAGTACTTTCTAAGCTTCATGCTACACCCATAGATGGGCACTCTGGGTTTACCAAAACCTATGACAGGGTCAAACGTTCTTTTTTCTAGGATGGTATGAAAAAGGACATTCATAATTTTGTAGTTGAATGTGATGTGTGTCAACACAAAAAGGGAGAAACAGTCAAATCTCCTGGAACACTACAATCACTTCCAATTCCACCTGCTATTTGGTGAGATATCTCTATGGATTTTATTGTAGGCTTACCTAAATCAGGCAATAAATCAATCATCATGGTGGTAGTTGGTTGCCTTTACAAATATTCTCATTTATGTGCTCTTCAACATCCATTTACAACATCCACTATGGCTCAAATTTTCATGGATCGAGTCTTCAAGCTTCATGGCATGCTGCATTCTATTGTTTCTGATTGAAACCCAACTTTCACCAGTAATTTTTGGCAAGAACTATTCAATCTACAAGGCACCCAATTGCATCTCAGCACAACTTATCATCCCCAGACTGATGGTCAAATTGAAGTTGTCAAAAAGCGTTTGGAAACATATTTGAGGTGTTTTGCATCGAAAAATAAAAATCAGTGGGCTCAATGGTTACCACTAGCTGAATGGTGGTACAACACTTCATACCATACAACTACCCGCATGACTCCTTTTGAAGAAGTATATGGAAAAAATCCACCTTCAGTTCTCTCATATTTACCAGGTGTCTTGAAGGTCTAGGAGGTTGACCAAACGCTTATAGTTCGAGAGGCTATT
>JZKD02S1602406.1:27499-51382 GCA_000966675.3 Picea glauca
CTCCATCCATCATTTATTTCATATTAATTATCTTATCCTTTACTTAATGTTCCCTTTTATGTATGGGTTACGTTATCCCTCATGGGATACGTAACCCTATTTAACCTTATATTTTTTTTTTCCCCCATTTGTTTAATACATAATTAATCAATTACTTAATTAATAATCAATTAATCACTAACCATTAGTTTAATACTTAATCATTTAATGTCTCATTTAATAATTAATCATTCATTAACCCTTAATCAAGGAGTTAATCATACTTCAGCTAATTATAATCAAAATGATTAATTAATAACGTATAATTTATTAAGGTTATATAATAATTAATTATAATTTAGCTAATGTTTAGGATTATTTATGAAATTATTCATATTAATAAGAAAAGGGTCATTACAATTACATATTTCCCAAAACCCAAAAAGGGGCCCAAAAGTAGGTCGAGCTTCCACAATCTCCGCTTCGTCTGACACTCCATGTTCGACAGGCTGTCAAAGTCCCAAAAATGGTCAAATATGACCAAGTGTTCCCAAAAATTGGTCAAGGGCCAACAATGCTTGAGGTCTTCATTTTTCCATCAAGTTATTGTGGATATTCTTCATGCAAGTTTGGAGCAAGTGTGCGTGTTGGAGCAAAGGGTCACTAAAAGGGAACCTTGCAACATCAAGTCTATTTGGTTGTATCTTCCACTTTTACTTAATATAATATAGTTCCATGTTTCTTTCCCATAAAATCATTCTCATTTTATTACATGACTCCTTGATCAAATGTATAAGTTTTCATTGAATATACTATTGTTTCTTTCACTTGGGTTGGTTTGTGTCATTGCAGATCCAATATAGAAAGAGCTCTGGAGCGTATCAAGGACAACAAATATATAAGGAAGTGATATTCAAAGGTATGCCACTCACCTCTTGTTTGATAGTAAATTCGATGATTAGAACTTAGTGAAAGTGCCATGTCATGTCTTGTTTTTTTCTAGATCGAGGTGGATCTAGGGTGATCAGTTTATGTTTGCATTTACCGATTAATCCAATAACACACCTCAGGAATCGATAGTTTTCTGCTTAGCATGGAAGAAAAGGTAGTAGGGGATCAAAGGATCTCAATACTAGATGTGGCCCTCAAGGACATCCTTGCAAGATGGTGGGATAATCATAAAGCCTTACTCAAAACTTGGGACGATGTGAATAAATCTATCAAGTATAGGTTTCAGAATAAGGAGCAGTTGGAATCAAAGATGCCGACAGATTTCAAAGTTGTGCAACTGTTCAGCAGAGAATCCGATCCTAGAGAACATATTGAACAGTGTGTGACATAGTGGCAAGTTGTGGAAATACCCTCTCTCTTCTGGGTTTAGGTATTTCCCCATTCCCTAGGTCTAATCCCAAAATCTTGGTTCATACATGAGGAAACCAGAAGACATACTAATGACTATAAAACATTGGCAACTGGATAAAGGTGGCATATTGTCATTGATAAAGATAGAAATTGTGTTATTACTTTCTAGCAGAAAATTTCTCAATACATTATAAATATATGATGTTCTTAGTACATATAAAACTGTCATAATACATCCAACAAAACCAATGACACTACAGAGAGATAGGTCTTAACAAGAAGACCTTCAAGTGCTAGAAGAAAATATATTGGGGCTCTAACAAGGCTGCACCAATATCTAAGGAAGGCAAAAAAAACAAGAAAAGGGCCCACCAGGCCTATACAAAGACAAAAACATCCAAAATAAGATGAATTGTTTCATCATAAAAAGAGATCTAGATAGAGAGGAGGACCCTTGTGCCCATAAATCCATTTGTTGTAATGGATATTTCCTTCCGTATTTGAATCACTTTTTTAGATAGAGTGTCTGCCTTTTCATTTTCCTCCCTGTAGATCTGTGTGAAACTGATAAAGATGAAAATATGTTTTAACGCCTACACCCAGTTCAACTAGTGCAATAGTGAGGAGACTTGAAGAGTCTCCTTATTATTTATCCAATCTATCACGATCTTTGAATCACCCAAGACTTGGATATTCTCAATGTCCAAACAGATAGCCAAAGTTAAAGAAGGCCACGCACCTAGGAGCTCAGCTCTACTTGGTCCACAATTTAGGGTCCACCTATAAATAATATTTCCAGCTTGTTTTATAATTCCCCCAGCTCCACTGGCGAGACTGTTTGCTTGAGTCTCCAGCAAACCAAGCTATAGAATTTGAAACAAAAGAAGGAATTTTTTTTAGTCTAGGCAACTTTCTTGCCAGTGGCTTCCTTCCACTCAAGTTTTCTAAAAAACTGAATACTCTACAGGCAGTCCCCAGTAAGGAAGGGAAATGGGAATCAAAGATGCAATAATTGTGTTGCAACCAAATGTACCAACATACCAAAGAAGGGAGGAAGACATAGATTTTTTCCTGTATCGTCAAAGTATCAAAACAACCATAAATAGAGTTACCACACCATTTTGTGTTCATTCTATAATTTTCCATTAAGATGGACAAATAGATGAAAGCTCATCTCCTCCTCCAACAAACACAAAGGGTAGATTCTAGGGCCAATCCAACCTCTTTTATGGAGGTTTTCCCAAGTTAAGAGTTTCTTTTCATTGACCATCCATGTAAACAATTTTATTTTGTAGGGAAGGTCCCAAGACCACAAGTGTTTACGCCACCCCGCACTCTGAAGAGGCCAAACAATTTTTGACAAAGAAGTATCGACATTTTTTACAGTGAGCATACCCAAATGATCCCCACCAGTCCAGAGTAGCATATCTTCTGAAGGTTGGAGTAGGATACCATAAGAAACTAGGTCCTTGCAATAAGTGGTCCACTCTATAGCCAAAATGTCGTAAGGCCCAACGTAAAACTTATTTTCCAGTGTTCCCAAAAGAAGCTCGAAGTAGCCTATGCTTTATCTTGATAAAGATAGTAGATATTTTTATTCTTTAAGGACACAAGGATATCATGGGATAGAAGTGAGGAGTCACCCAACCTAAGAATCTTGTCCATACCAATCAAAATCTATTGACCATTTCCTGGATTCCAGCTAAGCCAATGTGTGATAAGAGGAAGTGACTTCAGAAAATTCTTCCAGGTCTGAGAGGCTAGAGGTTGTAGAACATTAGCCGATATAAGTTAGGTAGCAACAAAAGTATAAGGAAGATACTTATCCTTGATCACCCTGTGCCATATGCAGTCTTTCGTTAACACCCTCCATAAGGAGTTCGCAACCAAGGCACGATTAAAATGGAAAATGTTCTTGATGCCCCACCCACCAACAGACTTTGGTATTGAAATCACCTTCCAACTAACCGGATGGTAATGGTTGTTTGATCCTCCACCCAACTAGAGAAAATCAAGTATTAAAGACTTGATCTTTGAAAGCACAAAAGTTGGGATTGCCACCAATGCCATCTAGTACACAGAATGAGATTCTAGGACAACGTTTACAAGGTTGCAATTACCACCAAGAGATAACCAACGATTACACCAGTGGCTGATCCTATGGTCGCATTTCTTTAAAATCCACCTCTAATATTCAAACATGGATGTTGCAACTCTTTCGTCACCTTAGTGAGAAAAATAGAGGTGCTTGCAAGCTCAATTGGGTCTGTTGAGTAGAACAACTGCAAGGAAAAGAGTTAGGAAAAGAAATAAAAAACAACAACTAAGAATTAAACTAAGAAATGTAATAAAAACTAAATTTATGAGCATAGGGACATAAAGACAAAAAGAACAATGAGACCCATGTCACCAATGATAAGGCTAATATTAGTGAAACAAAACACCGAGAAGAAAGGGGACTATGAGTCCCTTCTTCCTCCAAGGGAGGGCTCTTGGACCCCCATAAGCAAGCTCTTCTTACAACAAATACAAATGAAAAATGGTGAAAGAACTCTTTGCTAATCCACTCAAGGGGTGAGATGGATTTCCCAATGCAATGGTGCAAATAAACTCTTGGCAAGGATAGAGTCCTCAAGAGAATAATGGTAGCATACATTTTCTTTGAATTCCTTGAAAAATGAAGTGTATCCATGGCCTTTTTATAACATTCCGTTGAGCTATTGTTCAACTAGTTTGTAGTGTGAAAAGAGGCTAATTAGGGCATTTCTAGGTCTTTGACTAGCCATCCAGTCGAATCCAGTCCAGATTTGAATGTCAAATCGGCTTGGGAGCTGAACCATAAGTGGGTGGGAGGCCGACCACTCTCATAAATGCGTTGTTTCTCAGGTGCGTGTCTTTTTGCGATAATAGTCGCACATTGTGCGCATGTGCACGATTTCTACGTTCCTGTTCCGCGCATGTGCATGTGCGCCCAATGTCTTCATAGAAACCTTCAATTTTTCACTACTTTGTATAGTTTTTGACCCTTTATGAATGCTTTGGTGTTAATTCAAGTCCATGGATGACTTCATTGCTGTTTGATGATGTTGAATTCTTGTAACCATATGCGGATGAAAGTTCAGTGATAAAAAATGCCCCTTGATGGATGAGGTTAGGAGCATACGTATAGCTGAAATCCATCAATGTTTCTTCTACTGAGAGTGTTGTTGTAAGAGAGAGAAATAGTGGGATCATCCAGAACGATCCGTTGGAGGGAAAAAGGAACCGGTAGAACCCAACCTTCCATGAGGTGTGTGAAAAAGAAAACTGTGTACAAACGAAGCGGGCATGCCCCATGCTCATGTCATGTAACTCAAAAAAGACGAATGAAGTGTTGGTGTAGACAACTAAAACACACTCGGGGGAAGTCGTGATAAAGGTAGAAGACAATTATTTGGATGAACATACTCTGAATAGTAGGCAATGATCATTGTAATAAGTATCACCGATTATGTGGGCATTGATAGACCAGACAAGTTCAGAGGTCTTCGGAAAATGAAATAACTAATTGCAAATATTCGCAAAGTAAAACCCACCGTAACATGAGAAAGTGTTGATGTCGAATGATTATGGGGGTCAATGATAGCAGGGAGCAATTGTATTTCACCCTGTACTGTCTGAGATCTCTCATTGGGTGGATAATGAGAATCAAGATACTGTCGCCCTTCTGGAAAACTATGCTGATGTCGACAAAAAAGGGGGACACGACTCCCAGAAGAAAATGGATTCATGAAATATACTAGGTGAGGTTACAAAGTGGAGGAGGTACATGGATGAAGCCAAGATGTAGGAAGACTCAAGACTACCCTTGGTTGGAGTATATGTGAGATAAAAAATGGCCGCAACCATTCAATGAGGTCAAGTGTCAGGGGGACGACAAGACCAGGGATAAGTNAGTTCCATGTTTCTTTCCCATAAAATCATTCTCATTTTATTACATGACTCCTTGATCAAATGTATAAGTTTTCATTGAATATACTATTGTTTCTTTCACTTGGGTTGGTTTGTGTCATTGCAGATCCAATATAGAAAGAGCTCTGGAGCGTATCAAGGACAACAAATATATAAGGAAGTGATATTCAAAGGTATGCCACTCACCTCTTGTTTGATAGTAAATTCGATGATTAGAACTTAGTGAAAGTGCCATGTCATGTCTTGTTTTTTTCTAGATCGAGGTGGATCTAGGGTGATCAGTTTATGTTTGCATTTACCGATTAATCCAATAACACACCTCAGGAATCGATAGTTTTCTGCTTAGCATGGAAGAAAAGGTAGTAGGGGATCAAAGGATCTCAATACTAGATGTGGCCCTCAAGGACATCCTTGCAAGATGGTGGGATAATCATAAAGCCTTACTCAAAACTTGGGACGATGTGAATAAATCTATCAAGTATAGGTTTCAGAATAAGGAGCAGTTGGAATCAAAGATGCCGACAGATTTCAAAGTTGTGCAACTGTTCAGCAGAGAATCCGATCCTAGAGAACATATTGAACAGTGTGTGACATAGTGGCAAGTTGTGGAAATACCCTCTCTCTTCTGGGTTTAGGTATTTCCCCATTCCCTAGGTCTAATCCCAAAATCTTGGTTCATACATGAGGAAACCAGAAGACATACTAATGACTATAAAACATTGGCAACTGGATAAAGGTGGCATATTGTCATTGATAAAGATAGAAATTGTGTTATTACTTTCTAGCAGAAAATTTCTCAATACATTATAAATATATGATGTTCTTAGTACATATAAAACTGTCATAATACATCCAACAAAACCAATGACACTACAGAGAGATAGGTCTTAACAAGAAGACCTTCAAGTGCTAGAAGAAAATATATTGGGGCTCTAACAAGGCTGCACCAATATCTAAGGAAGGCAAAAAAAACAAGAAAAGGGCCCACCAGGCCTATACAAAGACAAAAACATCCAAAATAAGATGAATTGTTTCATCATAAAAAGAGATCTAGATAGAGAGGAGGACCCTTGTGCCCATAAATCCATTTGTTGTAATGGATATTTCCTTCCGTATTTGAATCACTTTTTTAGATAGAGTGTCTGCCTTTTCATTTTCCTCCCTGTAGATCTGTGTGAAACTGATAAAGATGAAAATATGTTTTAACGCCTACACCCAGTTCAACTAGTGCAATAGTGAGGAGACTTGAAGAGTCTCCTTATTATTTATCCAATCTATCACGATCTTTGAATCACCCAAGACTTGGATATTCTCAATGTCCAAACAGATAGCCAAAGTTAAAGAAGGCCACGCACCTAGGAGCTCAGCTCTACTTGGTCCACAATTTAGGGTCCACCTATAAATAATATTTCCAGCTTGTTTTATAATTCCCCCAGCTCCACTGGCGAGACTGTTTGCTTGAGTCTCCAGCAAACCAAGCTATAGAATTTGAAACAAAAGAAGGAATTTTTTTTAGTCTAGGCAACTTTCTTGCCAGTGGCTTCCTTCCACTCAAGTTTTCTAAAAAACTGAATACTCTACAGGCAGTCCCCAGTAAGGAAGGGAAATGGGAATCAAAGATGCAATAATTGTGTTGCAACCAAATGTACCAACATACCAAAGAAGGGAGGAAGACATAGATTTTTTCCTGTATCGTCAAAGTATCAAAACAACCATAAATAGAGTTACCACACCATTTTGTGTTCATTCTATAATTTTCCATTAAGATGGACAAATAGATGAAAGCTCATCTCCTCCTCCAACAAACACAAAGGGTAGATTCTAGGGCCAATCCAACCTCTTTTATGGAGGTTTTCCCAAGTTAAGAGTTTCTTTTCATTGACCATCCATGTAAACAATTTTATTTTGTAGGGAAGGTCCCAAGACCACAAGTGTTTACGCCACCCCGCACTCTGAAGAGGCCAAACAATTTTTGACAAAGAAGTATCGACATTTTTTACAGTGAGCATACCCAAATGATCCCCACCAGTCCAGAGTAGCATATCTTCTGAAGGTTGGAGTAGGATACCATAAGAAACTAGGTCCTTGCAATAAGTGGTCCACTCTATAGCCAAAATGTCGTAAGGCCCAACGTAAAACTTATTTTCCAGTGTTCCCAAAAGAAGCTCAAAGTAGCCTATGCTTTATCTTGATAAAGATAGTAGATATTTTTATTCTTTAAGGACACAAGGATATCATGGGATAGAAGCGAGGAGTCACCCAACCTAAGAATCTTGTCCATACCAATCAAAATCTATTGACCATTTCCCGGATTCTAGCTAAGCCAATGTGTGATAAGAGGAAGTGACTTCAGAAAATTATTCCAGGTCTGAGAGGCTAGAGGTTGTAGAACATTAGCCGATATAAGTTAGGTAGCAACAAAAGTATAAGGGAGATACTTATCCTTGATCACCCTGTGCCATATGCAGTCTTTCGTTAACACCCGCCATAAGGAGTTCGCAACCAAGGCACGATTAAAATGGAAAATGTTCTTGATGCCCCACCCACCAACATACTTTGGTATTGAAATCACCTTCCAACTAACCAGATGGTAATGGTTTTTTGATCCTCCACCCGACTAGAGAAAATCGAGTATTAAAGACTTGATCTTTGAAAGCACAAAAGTTGGGATTGCCACCAATTCCATCTAGTACACAGAATGAGATTCTAGGACAACGTTTACAAGGTTGCAATGACCACCAAGAGATAACCAACGATTACACCAGTGGCTGATCCTATGGTCGAATTTCTTTAAAATCCACCTCTAATATTCAAACATGGATGTTGCACCTCTTTCGTCACCTTAGTGAGAAAAATAGAGGTGCTTGCAAGCTCAATTGGGTCTGTTGAGTAGAACAGCTGCAAGGAAAAGAGTTAGGAAAAGAAATTAAAAACAACAACTAAGAATTAAACTAAGAAATGTAATAACAACTAAATTTATGAGCATAGGGACATAAATACAAAAAGAACAATGAGACCCATGTCACCAATGATAAGGTTGATATTAGTGAAAGAAAACACCGAGAAGAAAGGGGACTATGAGTCCCTTCTTCCTCCAAGGGAGGGCTCTTGGACCCCCATAAGCAAGCTCTTCTTACAACAAATACAAATGAAAAATGGTGAAAGAACTCTTTGCTAATCCACTCAAGGGGTGAGATGGATTTCCCAATGCAATGGTGCAAATAAACTCTTGGCAAGGATAGAGTCCTCAAGAGAATAATGGTAGCATAAATTTGCTTTGAATTCTTTGAAAAATGAAGTGTATCCATGGACTTTTTATAGCATTCCTTTGAGCTATTGTTCAACTAGTTTGTAGTGTGAAAAGAGGCTAATTAGGGCATTTCTAGGTCTTTGACTAGCCATCCAGTCGAATCCAGTCCAGATTTGAATGTCAAATCGTCTTGGGAGCTGAACCATAAGTGGGTGGGAGGCTGACCACTCTCATAAATGCGTCATTTCTCAGGTGCGCGGCTTTTTGCGATAATAGTCGCACATTGTGCGCATGTGCACGATTTCTACGTTCTTGTTCCGCGCATGTGCATGCGTGCCCAATGTCTTCATAGTGACCTTCAATTTTTCACTACTTTGTATAGTTTTTGACCCTTTATGAATGCTTTGGTGTTAATTCAGGTCCATGGATGACTTCATTGCTGTTTGACGATGCTGAATTCTTGTAACCATATGCGGATGAAATTTCAGTGATAACAAATGCCCCCTGATGGATGAGGTTAGGAGCATATGTATAGCTGAAATCCACCAATGTTTCTTCTACTGAGAGTGTTGTTGTAAGAGAAAGAAATAGTGGGATCATCCAGAACAATCCGTTGGAGGGAAAAAGGAACCGGTAGAACCCAACCTTCCATGAGATGTGCGAAAAAGAAAACTGTGTACAAACGAAGCGGGCATGCCCCATGCTCATGTCATGTAACTCAAAAAAGACGAATGAAGTGTTGGTGTAGACAACTACAACACAATTGGGGGCAGTCGTGATAAAGGTAGAAGACAATTCTTTGGATGAACATACTCTGAATAGTAGGCAATGATCATTGTAATAAGTATCACCGATTATGTGGGCATTGATAGCCCAACCAAGTTCAGAGGTCTTCGGAAAATGAAAGAACTAATTGCAAATATTCGCAAAGTAAAACCCACCGTAACATGAGAAAGTGTTGATGTCGAATGATTATGGGGTTCAATGATAGCAGGGAGCAATTGTGTTTCACCCTGTACTGTCTGAGATCTCTCATTGGGTGGATAATGAGAATCAAGATACTGTCGCCCTTCTGGAAAACTATGCTGATGTCGACAAAAAAGGGGGACATGACTCCCAGAAGAAAATGGATTCATGAAATATACTAGGTGAGGTTACAAAGTGGAGGAGGTACATGGATGAATCCAAGATGTAGGAAGACTCAAGACTACCCTTGGTTGGAGTATATGTGAGATAAAAAATGGCCGCAACCATTCAATGAGGTCAAGTGTCAGGGGGACGACAAGACCAGGGATAAGTTGTGCCAGAGGCGGGACAAGGTGAAAAAATTCAGAGGGAAGAGGTAAGTGGCCTGTGGGGTACTTTGAAGATATGGACGATGCCAGCAAGGGTGGATGATAAGTAGTGCTCCAACCAAGGGTGACATGGGTTGCAATTGGCCAAAAAAGGGAAGCAGGTCACCAAAGGTGATGACAAAAAGGTAAGGTAATGACTGGAAATAAAGGAGTTTGTACAATAAATAACGAATAATTGGGGAGAAGTGTAAAAATATAGAAACGGGTGCCCCAGTGTGATATGGTTGGCCCGGGAAGGGCATAATATGCTCGGAAAACTGATGGAGGGTGGGGGCCCCATGGGTGGGTTTCTGTATGAGGTAGGTGAAATGAAGGGAGATTTGTAGATGGGTAAACGGATTGTGGATGAAATGGAGGGTTCATGCTACTGCAGAGGTGCAGCCTGACCATAGAACCATGGAGAGATAATCTAGGAGTCCATTGGGAAAGCTAGCAAAATGAGGAGAAGGAGTATGTGGTTGATTCATGACATGATGTAAGACTATCGAGACTCCCATCTCTAAAGGGTTTTGAAAAACAACATGAGTGTCAGAAGTGCAAAAGGGTGCTATGAATGGGACAACTCATGTGGGTAAGAGTGCTACTAGGTGAGAGTACCAAAGATGCAAATGGAGGTGTGGGTACTACAGAGCTAGAAATGGGGATCCTAGAGGCAAATGTCAGAGGGTGTGACTGGAAATGTAAGTGAGATTCATAGGGAATGACTACATGCCAGTGCTGAGTATATACCTGAAGGGGTTGTGTTGATGTATGATGACTAAGTACCTGCACACATGAAAACCAAATACCCGACGTGAACAATATCTCAAGATAATCGAATATATGAGCATGTATTTGATAAGTGTGAATATGCACATGCATACTTGATCAAGGTATGAAAAATGGCATCCCAGGGGCTCAAGATGAAAAGAGGCCCAGGGATTGTCGTGATGTAGATGACAGGATGCTAATCCTGTGGTTGAAGACATATCGAGAAATGGATGCCTGGAACTCCTGAAATGGTGAGTGGAAGTTTGGAAAAAAATCCTATATATAGTTGTAGGACCCACATTGCAACCTCATTTGTACTTGCTGCTACAATGAGTGGACGAGAATCATTTCGAGGAGATTATGAGATTCTGGGAGGATGAGGTAGCCGATTGAGGACCTGTGAGCATTAGGTTAGTGGTCTGATCATCCTGCATAGAATTAGGGTTTCATTTTTTAGGCAAGGGTTGTACGGAGGGTTGTACAGGGGGTGTTTATGGGTGTGGGCCCCACATGCATGGGTGATCCTGTAATAGGTGCACACACATGCATGCATGTCCATCGGATAGATGTGCATGGGAGCACTGGTAAGGGGATAAAGGGTGCAAACTATGGGCGCGCCTGTTGGTTGAACAGGCGCGCACATGTGCGTGCCTGTAGAGTGAACAGGAGCTCCTGGGAGCGCGCCTATGTAGTTAACAGGTGTGCACACGTTCACACTTGTGTAATGAACATGTGCGCCTATGGGGTGTACAGGCTTGCATGTGTGCGTGCCTATGGGTTAAACAACCGCACCATGGAGGCAAGATTGATGGGTGTAAAACGTGTCTTTTTGATGTTGTTGATTGTCCATGTGGCTGACTTAGGACGGTTTTATGTTGTGTAGGTGAGATTTGTGCACGATGCCTATTGGTTGGTGAGAGTGGGATTGGTCCCAGCTGCGAGATGCCATGGCTATTGAGGAGCCAGGTGTACGTGCGACTTTGGCAGCCTGTGGGCTGCTGAAGTTCTTTGAGTGCCCCTTGATATGGGCGCAGGAGTATCTCCTGCAGTTTCTTATCCGGATGTGGAGTCTGGACCTGCACTGCTTCATAGTGTGGGGACAGCAGATTCCCTTCACTGTGGTGGAGGATGTGTATTTTTTGATTGGGCTCCCATTTTGGGGAACGCCCCTACCGGCAGAGCTGGTTCTACCGAGGGATACACCACTAGCGACAATGGGCCAGAGATATTGTTTGGGGATGAACTATATGTTCGGCACAGTTCTGAGCATTGGGGCAATGGATGCCTTAGCGCATCGCTGTATAGCAACGATGATTGTGAGAGTTTATGGTTCGCTAGCGCGGATCAGCGGTGGCCAACTAATGGTGATGGAGAGAGTGTTGGCCGGCGAGAATTTTTCCTGGGGGCTTACGCTGCATGCCAAGATGGTAGGGCAGCTGCACCACTGTCAATCCACAGATAAGGGAGAGTTTTCCTTTGGGTCCATCCTAGTGGCCTGGTTTCTGGAGAGGGTGTCGATGTTGCACCCTAGGATTCTATTGGGTGCGCCTGGGGCACGAGAGCCACGGCTAAGGCGGTGGTCGACTGTGTTGCTTCGCCATGGTGGTGGCGAGGGTGGCCACTTCTTTACGGCAGAGGTGACATAGGTATGGTGGTAGATGCCACAGGTGATATTGTGGTATCCCTATGTCGGGGTTGACCTCCGGGAGGATCCGTACATGGTGCTACCTCCAGGGGAGGTGTTTGACCTCCGAGGTATGTTGATGATGTTGATATGTATGTTTTTGTGTTTTTGAGATAGCATGACATATGTATATGATATAGATGCTGATACTATCTATTATTTGTTTGTATGTGCAGATGTGGCACCTTGCGGGCGCGAGGTGGAGTTGTAGAGAGAATCGACTCATTAGGAGCTGGAGAGACTGTCGTGGGGAGAGAGACATCGGCATGAGGATGCCTTTGTGTGACCAGCTGATCCGGAGAGGGCAGCGAGGAGACACTGGTTTGATGACCCTGGTGTTGGGCCATCACACGCTCCTTCAGCGGCTGCCGGAGTGGATTTTGAGGACATACGCCATCGCCTGAAGGCGGTGTTACAAGATGTGCCTGAGGGCATGTGGTCTCGCATCTAGGATGATGGTATCCTGGAGTAGTGTGTGGGGGTTCTGCCGCCATGGCGGGCCATAGTATGACAAGAAACAGTGGCTGGTGTTGCGATGACCGGACGAATGTCACCGGGGCAGGAGGGACTAGTAGGGGGTGGACCACCACCACCTGAGGGAGGGGCAGGTAGTGGTGGCCCACCACCGTCTGAGGGAGGGGAAGACAGTGGTGCTCTAGAGGCACCGTGAGTGGTGATATATGTATTGATGTATTTTTTGTATATAGGTTGTGAGCCCATTTTGTACCGAGGTGCTTCATTGGCCTGCAGATAGTTGTATTTTGTATGTAAATAGTTGGATGGCACTGTGGACCTTTCGATATGTACATGAGTATACATTATTGAGATCTATGTGGTGTTTACATGTGTTTTGTTAATGTATTTGATGATGTCTAATCTATATATGCGATGATAGGTTATTGATATGTTTATGTATGTGTAGAGGTAGCTTGATGTGATATATGCTAGTCTAACACAATATTAGCTAGATTATCTGTAATTTGATTCAATTGTCTTGGAATATGTGTAAATGTAATGGAATCAAAATGTCGAGATAAAAGTCTAACCTGCAGGTATTTGCGAAAGATGCAAGGATCGTAGACACGGTACACATTGTTGAGCTGGAGTACGACTAGTTGAGAGTCGAGAAAGATGCTAAGGTGATAAATATGATGATGCTGGGCATCGGCTAGGAGGTTGATGATGGCAGTGTATTCAACTTGGTTGTTGGCCACTGAACCCAAACATATGCCGCTCGAATGGAGAATTTCATGTGAGGAGGTGTAGAGAGCCCAAGCGGTCGAAGCGAGATTTTTTGTCCAACGGTTGGCACCGTCGACGTAACCAATGTGGTAGGCTGGTGGAGGAAGCATCTGTCAATAGAAAAAATGATAGTTTAGATGTGAGGGATGAAAAAAAGATTAAAAATTCTATAAAAGAAATAACCTAAAGTAGAATGAGTATGTTTAAGCATAAAATTTCTGTAGATACAACCTGTTGATAGGTTCTTTGAGAGAGAGGCCTTAGGGGGAGGCCAGGATGTATGCGCCTTTGGTGAGGTAATGTTGGATAATGTATGGGCCATGTCAGAGTGACTCAAATTTTCCATGGCCAAAGGTATCATGAGAGATATCGTAAGCCAGGATGAGGTCACCTTCGCGAAATGAGCGAAGGTTGACATGTCGATCAAAGGTAGCCTTGGATTGTTTTTTAGCTACCTTGTTGTTCTGTAATGAAGATTGACGATATTCATCCAGAGAATCTAAGTTCATCAAGCACTGCTCCATTGGAGTAGTGCCAGGCAATAGTTTAATTGCGATGCGTAAGGTGGGAATTTCACACTCGATGGGAAGAGTGGCCTCAACCCCATGGACTAGATGAAATGGTGTGAAACCAGTAGCTATTTTCACAGCCGTACGGTAAGCCCATAGCACATAAAATAACATATGATGCCAATTGGTTTTATGTTTATTAATCGTGCGCTGTAACATGGTCTTGAGTACCTTGTTAACTATTTCGACCTGTCCGTTAGATTGAGGGTAATATGGTGAGGCAAACTTGTGAGAGAATCCTAAACGAGATGAGAGGTCGACAAAGATATCATTCTCAAAGTGTTTCCCGTGATCGGGAATGAATTGGAGTGGTAATCCAAAGCAGGATATGATGTGGTTAAAGAAAAAATGCATTGTAGTTTCAGTGGTGTTGTTGAAGGCCGGCATAGCTTCTGCCCATTTGGTGAAGCAATTGATGGTGAGAACAATGTATTTGTGACCATTGCTGGAGGGGGGATTACAAGTCATGAAGTCGATGCCCCATTTACAAAAAGGGTCGGTAGTGATGACGGGATGACGAAGAGTGGGGGGAGCTCGAGTTTTATTGGCATAGAGATGACATTGCTCACATCGTGTCATGGCGTGAATTCAATCGTGAAACAAGGTAGGCCAAAAGTAACCAGCTTAGATAATCTTTTGAGTAGTGGATATGCCAGAAAGATGGCCCCCACATGCACCACTGTGGCAGTCATTTAAGACTCTATCAGCCTCTTCAATAGTCAGGCATCGATGAAGAATGGTGTCGACTCCCCGCTGGTATAGGATGTCTCCGATGAGGAGGTAGTGGGGGGCCTGATGGAGAATACGACAATGATCATCTCGTGAAAGGTGGTTACCGAACTTTTAAGTTTGGAGGTAGACGAGGAGGTCACCGTACCAAGGATAATTTGAAGTGATGTAAAAGAGATGTTCGTCAGGAAAGTCGGTGTTGATGGGGGTATTGGTGGTGTCAGAGGGGAGGGCCATGACAAGTTCGGCGAGAACGACGACCTTCTTACTCTTAGGTGTTGAGAACTTGAGGTCGTATTCCTGAAGGATAACGATCCATCGAGAAAATTTTTCGTTAACTTGTCGATGACTAAGCAAGTACTGCATAGGGCTGGAATTTTCTATGACCTTTGTTGTGCGAAGCAGAATGTAGTGGCGCAGTTTATGGACTGCGAGGATGACTGCAAGAGCAAGTTTCTCTTCGTGTTTATAATTCACGGGTGGCCCTAAGAGGTTTTTACTAACGTAATAAATGACATGCTCACAATTGTCATCACCTAGCTGGACAAGAACTCCTGCTACTGATACAGCTGATGCTGATATGTAGAGGATATAGTCGCGATTGTAGTCAGTGCACTAATTAAGGTGCATTGGAGAGTGTTGTTTTAAGATCGTCAAATGATTGTTGGGCATGGTCGTCCCAGTGAAATTAGATGTTGTGACGTAGTAAGCAAAGGAAACTGTGTGTGTATGGTGTATTCTGGGACAAACCATCGTAGAAAGTTAGCTTTGCCTTGTAGGCTCTGCAGTTGACGTAAATTCCGGGGTGGTGGAATTTTGGTGATAACTTGGACTTTGAGGGGGTCCACAGTAATACCACTTTGGGAAATGATAATGCCGAGGAGGCACCCTGCGGTGACACAGAACATGCACTTGAGAGGATTCAAGCGGATGTTGTACTGACGACATCGTTGAAAGATGATTCATAAATCATCAAGATGTTGGGTGAATTTCTTGGATCGAGCTGTGAGGTCGTCCAAGTAGGCAAGGATGATATGAGCCAGATCATGAAAGATGTATATCATAGCCCGTTGGAAAGTTTTGCCGACATTCTTTAAGCCAAAAGGCATGACACGA
This sequence comes from Picea glauca, assembly GCA_000966675.3. Classification (NCBI taxonomy): domain Eukaryota; kingdom Viridiplantae; phylum Streptophyta; class Pinopsida; order Pinales; family Pinaceae; genus Picea; species Picea glauca. The sequence continues at coordinate 43,487 of JZKD02S1602406.1, forward strand.
TATGAAAAAGTACCCCAAGGGGTAGTGAATGCGGTTTTATACTGATCAACGGGGTGAATTTGATTTGATTATAACTAGAGAATCTGTCCATAAAGGATAGAGCCTCGTGGCTTGTGCAGTCATTGATAATTTGATCGATGAAAGGCATTGGAAAGTTGTATTTGGGACATGCGTGATTGAGATCGTGAAAGTCTGTGCAAACACATATAGTGCCCTATTTTTTGTTAACAGGTACAGGGTTGGAAACCCATGAGGTATAGGCGATGGGGTAAATGAACCCGACATCATGTAATTTGTCAATTTCGGCTTTGATGGCCGCGGCTTTTGATGGGTGTAGCGGTCTTTGTTTTTGATGAACTAGTGTAATGTTGGGCCAGGTGTCGATGCGATGTTTGACGATAGAGGGATTGAGGCCAGGCATTTCCATGTATGACTAGGAAAACATATCCCGATATTCTTGGAAGAGGGCGTTATAGGCGGTGATTTCCTAAGGAGTGCAAACAAATCCAATGGTGATTTCCTCGACGATGCCATTTTTGATGGAAATGTCGATTTTGACAGTTGGGGAAATGTTGGCCATGTTGCCTTCTTCAAAAGCATCAGGGGTGGGAATGGGGTTTTTGAACCAGTCGAGAGGCCCTGATGGGATAAAATCCTTGGTTTCAACTGTGTAGATGGGGTGTTGGTTAGGAGGCATGGAGGATTCTTGTGGAAAGAAGAGTGCGCGATGGTGCAACGCATCCCAGTGGTAGTCTGGGTGGTTTAGCTCTTCAATTATTTCTTCGTCGCAGTGGAAGTGACGAGAATACAAGGGGTCATGAGGAGTGATATCGATGACTGTTGTCGCATGGTTTCCCCCTGGTGAGGAAGAAACAGGGGGAACAACTCTAGGATATGGTGAGTGTTCGTTCGACATAAACCAGATATTGAAGTATTGAGGAGTACCCGTGGTAGTTGGGTGTAAAATGTTCGTAGGGGAATGAGCGGGAGAGTTGGGGGGATTGGGGGGTGAATCCTCAGATAAGTCATCTAAGAACCATGGAGGTGTTGGAAGGACCTTGGGTTTGGGAGATATGACATGAAGATCCTCTAGTGACAAGGTAATGTCAATTATCGACTCTGCGGGCCATTGAAGCAGGGTCAATTGGCATTGCCTGTATTCAAGGATCATAGGACACTGGTATGTAAAATGATCTAATGAGTCACATAGAGAGAAAGGACATTTCATACGTTCATTGACTGAAGTGGTGACATAACAGATGTCAGTGATATGTCTTGAGGAGGACGTAGCAGGACTGGGGTTGCTCTGGAAGCTCTGGCGTACTGCGTCTAATGTCTACCGAAAGCGTGGGAGGGCTGGGCAATGGTGGGTATAATGGCCATATTCTGAACATATAGCACAAGTGAATTTGGTCCGCAACCCTTTACTACTGGAATGGGGGGTGGTAGTGGCAAGACTAGCTGTAGTGGCGAGTGTTGGGGGAGTTTGATTGAGTGGAATCAAATTCCGTAACTCTGGTAGAGATGGGCAGTTGTTGGTTTGGTGTCCCTCTTTCTCACATAGTACGCAAGGAGGTTGAATGCATGGAGGAAGTGGAGCTGTGGGATCCTTCTTCTTTCTCCTGCCCCCAGCTGTTGTAGGGGGGTTAGTGAGTGGGGGTGTGGTGGGAGTAAGTATGGGAATCGTCATGGGAATTCCTTCTTTTTGGGGGGGAAGGAATGGTCGAGGGACCATCTCTGGTGGGTGTAAATATCAAACTGGGATTTCTAAAACCATGTTAGGTAGGGTGAGAGTTGCGGCTACCTAGAAAGATTCGATGCCTGGTGGAGGGTAAAAGAAGGGAATTTGGATGATGGCTTGGGGAACTGTCTCCCAAACTGGGATATGTCCTTGGGGAGAGGTGGAATCGTGGATTGGTGGGGTTGATGAGTGTGTAGGAGGTTCTTGAGGGGGGAGTTCTGTGATGAGTGGGACATCAGATATGATAGAATCCTTTGTAGGAGGAAGGGTATCCTCTGTGTGAGTTACGTTAGATGATACGACACATACTTGATTGGAAGGATGAAGGAGTGGTGGTGCTCAATGGTAAGTTGCTAACAATGATGGATCTTTGAAAATTCCAAGACCCATCTTGACGAGGGGGTATGCATCGTGGCTTATGTGGATGAGAGGAAGAATGTTATCGATGTTGGCAGATGGATTAGGCTCGTAATGTGAGACTTGGTCAATGGTAACGATATTCCCATTATGAGGGAACATCATTGTCTGAAAGACAAAAGATGCCACTTCCTTCATAGCATACATGTAGCTATGACCGAACAAGATATTATAATCGAGTGGGGCGTCGATAAATTCGATGTCAATGAGAATAGTCTTGCCCCTGAGTTTGACGGGGACATTTTGGAAGAGCCCCTCAAGAGACGATGGTCGTCCATCATAAGCTCGTAAGGTGATGGAAGAGGGTATGAGTTCCGGGGAACCAAGTTTTTTCCAAATAGTTTTGGACATAATGCATGTAGATGCACCTTCATCAATGATACACCGATGAACTGTGATGTTTTGTATTTTCACTGGTATTTGAAAAGCGATCAAGGCGTGAAGGTGAGGTTCTCCGCTATCAAGATCAAAGGTAATGAGTCAGGTATCTATGGGGTCAACTACCCCCAAGGCGGAAAGTAATGATTTCCGCTGAGTGGGACAAGTCTGGAGGACTTACAAAACTGGCATGGCCACCGGGGATTGTGCTAATTCGTCTACTAAACTATATTTATGAGCTTCCCTACCCTGTGGGTTATGGACATTCCTACGCAATAGGATGTGAGGGATGCAAAGAGGTGGCTCAGCGGTAGGGCGAGGAATCACTAACGAGGGTGTTGCGCCTCTTTCGTCACCTTGGTGAGAAAAATAGAGGTGCTTGCAAGCTCAGTTGGGTTTGCTGAGTAGGACAACTATAAAGGAAAGAGTTAGGGAAAGAAAATAAAAACTACAATTAAGAAAATGAGGTGCATCCATGTATTTTTATAGCATTCATTTGGGTTATTGTTTAACTACTTTGTAGTGTGAAAAGAGGCCAATTAGGGCATTCTTAGGTCTTTGACCAGCCCACCAGTCAGATCTAGTCTAGATTTGAGGGTCAAATCTGCTTGGGAGCTAAACCATAAGTGGGTGGGAGGCCAACCACTCTCATAAATGCGTCGTTTAGCAGGTGTGTGGATTTTTGCGCTAACAGTCGCGCATCGTGCACCTGTGCACGATTTCTGCGTTTATGTTCCGCGCATGCACGCGCGCACCCAATGTCTGCATAGCACTCTTCAATTTTTCACTACTTTGTATAGTTTTTTGACCTTTTTGAATGCTGTGGTATTAATTCAGGTCCATGGATGACTTCATCAATGTTTGACGATGCTGAGTTCTTGTAACCANAAGGGACCATCTCTGGTGGGTGTAAATATCAAACAGGGATTTCTAACACCATGTTAGGTAGGGTGAGAGTTACGACTACCTAGAAAGCTTCGATGCCTGGTGGAGGGTAAAAGAAGGGAATTTGGATGATGGCTTGGGGAACTGTCTCCCAAACTGGGATATGTCCTTGGGGAGAGGTGGAATCGTGGATTGGTGGGGTCGATGAGTGTGCAGGAGGTTCTTGAGGGGGGAGTTTTGTGATGAGTGGGACATCAGATATGATAGAATCCTTTGTAGGAGGAAGGGTATCCTCTGTGTGAGTTCTGTTAGATGATACGACACATAATTGATTGGAAGGATGAAGGAGTGGTGGTGCTCCATGGTAAGTTCCTAACAATTATGGATCTTTGAAAATTCCAGGACCCATCTTGACGAGGGGGTATGCGTCGTGGCTCGTGTGGATGAGAGGAAGAATGTTATCGATGTTGGCAGATGGATTAGGCTCGTAATGTGAGACTTGGTCAATGGTAACGATATTCCCATTATGAGGGAACATCATTGTCTAAAAGACAAAAGATGCCACTTTCTTCATAGCATACATGTAGCTATGACCGAACAAGATATTATAATCGATTGGGGCGTCGATAAATTCGATGTCGATGAGAATAGTCTTGCCCCTGAGTTTGACGGGGACATTTTGGAAGAGCCCTTCAACAGACAATGGTCGTCCATCATAAACTCGTAAGGTGATGGAAGAGGGTATGAGTTCCGGGGAACCAAGTTTTTGCCAAATAGTTTTGGACATAATGCATGTAGATGCACCTTCATCAATGATACACCGATGAACTGTGATGTTTTGTATTTTTACTAGTATTTGAAAAGCGATCAAGGCGGGAAGGTGAGGTTCTCCGCTATCAAGATCAAAGGTAATGAGTCGGGTATCTGTGGGGTCAACTGCCCCCAAGGCGGAAAGTAATGATTTCCGCTGAGTGGGACAAGTCTAGAGGACTTACAAAACTGACATGGCCACCGGGGATTGTGCTAAGTTGTCTACTAAACTATATTTATGAGCTTCCCTAGCCTGTGGGTTATGGACATTCCTACGCAATAGGATGTGAGGGATGCAAAGAGGTGGCTCGGCGGTAGGGCGAGGAATCACTAACGAGGGTGTTGCGCCTCTTTCGTCACCTTGGTGAGAAAAATAGAGGTGCTTGCAAGCTCAGTTGGGTTTGCTGAGAAGGACAACTATAAAGGAAAGAGTTAGGGAAAGAAAATAAAAACTACAATTAAGAGTTAAACTAAGAGATGCAATAAAAACTAAATTCATAAGCATAGGGATATAGAAACAAAAAGAACCATAAGACCCATGTCACCAATGTTTGAGACTGATCTATTAGTGAAAACAAAGCACCAAGAAGAAAGGGGACTATAAGTCCCTTCTTCCTCCAACGGAGGGCTCTTGGAGCCCCACTAGCTAGCTCTTCTTACAACAAAGAAAAATGGAAAATGGTGATGAAAGAACTCTTTACAAATCCACTCAATGTGTGAGGTGGATTTTCCAATTCTATGGTGCCAATATGCTCTTGACAGGGATGGAGTCCTCAAGACAATAGAGGCAGCATAACATTACTTTGAATTCCTTAAGAAAATGAGGTGCATCCATGTATTTTTATAGCATTCATTTGGGTTATTGTTTAACTACTTTGTAGTGTGAAAAGAGGCCAATTAGGGCATTCTTAGGTCTTTGACCAGCCCACCAGTCGGATCTAGTCTAGATTTGAGGGTCAAATCTGCTTGGGAGCTAAACCATAAGTGGGTGGGAGGCCAACCACTCTCATAAATGCACCGTTTAGCAGGTGTGTGGATTTTTGCGCTAACAGTCGCGCATCGTGCACCTGTGCACGATTTCTGCGTTTATGTTGCGCGCATGTGCGCGCGCACCCAATGTCTGCATAGCGCTCTTCAATTTTTCACTACTTTGTATAGTTTTTTGACCTTTTTGAATGCTGTGGTATTAATTCAGGTCCATGGATGACTTCATCAATGTTTGACGATGCTGAGTTCTTGTAACCATCTGTGGATGAAATTTCAGTGATAATAGATGCCCCCTGATGGATGAGGTTAGGAGCATACATATGGATGAAATCCATGTATGTTTCTTCTAATGAGACTATTTTTGTAAGAGAAAGAAATAGTGGGATCATCCAGAGTGATTAGTTGGAGGGAAAAAGGAATCGGTAAGACCCGACCTTCCATGAGGTGTGTAAAAATAGAAAATTGTGTACAAACGAGGTAGGCATGCCCCATGCTCGTGTCATATAACTTTGAAGAAAAAGATGACTGAAGTGTTGGTGTAGACAACTGCAGCACCCATGGGGGTGGTCGCGATATAGGTAGAAGACAATTCTGCAAATGAACATGCTCTAAATAGTAGGCGATGATCGCGGTGATAAGTAGCAGTGATTATGTGGGCATTGATGGCCCTGTCAAGTTCATAGGTCTTCGAAAAATAAAAGAACTAACTGCAATAGTCACAAAGTAAGACCCACCATAACATGAGAAAGTGTTGGCATCGAATGTTAAGGGGGTCAACGACAGTAGGGAGCAATAGTGTGTCACCCTGTGCCGTCCGAGATCTCTCATTGAGTGGATAATGAGAATCAAGATATTGTCGCCCTTCTAGAAACTATGCTGATGTCGACAAAAAGGGGGACGCGACTCCTAGAAGAAAATGGCTATGTGAAATATATTAAGGTGAGGAAGTGGCAAAGGTACATGGATGAATTCAATATGTGGGAAGACTCAAGACTGCCCTTGGTTGGAGGATGTGTGAGAGAACAAGTGGCCGCAACCATTCAATGAGGTCAAGTGTCAGGGGGACGACAAGACCGGGGATAAGTTGTGCTAGAGGTGGGACAAGGTGAAAAAATTCAGAGGGTAGAGGTTAGTGACCTGTGGGGTACTCTGAATATATGGACGATGCTAGCAAGGGTGGATGAAAAGTAGTGCCCCAACCAAGGGTGACATGGGTTGCGGTTGGCCAAAAAAGGAAAGTAGGTCGCCCAAAGGTGACAACAAAAAGGGAATGTAATGATTGGAAATAAAGGCATTTGTACAATAAATAATGATTAATTTTGGGGAGAAATGTACAAATACAAAAACGGGTGCCCTAGTGTGATATGGGTGGCCCATGCAGGGCATAATTTGCTCGAAAAGCTGATGAAGGGTGGGGGGCCCATTGGTGAGTTTTTGTATGAGGTAGGTGAAATGAAGGGAGACTTGCAGATGGGAAAACTAATTGTGGATGAACTGGAGGGTTCATGATACTGCAGAGGTGCAGGAAAAAAATAGAACCGTGAAGAGATAATCTGGGAGTCCATGTGGGAAAGCTAGAAAAATGAGGAGAAGGAGTATGTGGTTGATTCGCGACATGATGAAAGACTATCGGGACTCCCATCCCTAAAGGGTTTTGAAAAACAACATGAGTGTCAGAAGTGTCAAAAGGTGCTATGAATGGGACAAATCATGTGGGTAAGAATGCTACCAGGTGACAGTACCGAAGATGCAAATGGAGGTGTGGGTATTGCAGAGCCGAGAATGGGGATCCTAGAGGCAAATGTTAGAGGGTGTGACTGGAAATGTAAGTGCGATACAGAGGGAAAGAATACATGCCAGTGCTGAGTATATACCTGAAGGGGCTGTGTCGATGTATGATGATCAAGTACCTGCACACATGAAAACCAAATACCCAAAGTGAACAATATCTGAAGAGAATCGAAGATATGAGCATGTATTTGATAAGCATGAATATGCGTATGCATACCTGACCAGGGTATGAAAAAAAAGGCGCCCCGGGGGCTTAGGATGAAAAGAGGCCCTGGGACTACTATGATGTAGATGACGGGATGTTGATCCCATGGCTGAAGACGAACCAAAAAATGGACACCGTGGGCTCCCGGAATAGTGAGTGGAAGTTTGGCAAAAAGGCATATATAGAGCTGTAGGGCCCATTTTATACCGAGGTGCTGCATTGGCCTATGGATACTTGTATTTTTTGTATGTAAACATTCAGATGGCACTGTGGACCTTTATATATACATGAGTATACTTTTTGAGATCTATGTGGTGTTTACATGTTTTTGATTAATGTTTTGATGACATCTATTCTATATATATGTTGTGACAGGTTTGTGTTATATGTTTATGTATGTGTAGAGGTAGCTTGATGTGATATATGCCAGTCTAACACAATATTAGCTAGGTTATCTGTAATTTGATTAAATTGTCTTGGAATATGTGTAAATGTAATGGAATCAAAATGTCGAGATAAAAGTCTAACCTACAGGTATTTGCGAAAGAGGCAAGGATCACGGATGCAATACACATTGTTGAGCTAGAGAATGACTAGTTGAGAGTCGAGGAAGATGCTAAGGTGACGAATACGATGATGCTGGGCATCATCCAGGAGGCCAATGAAAGCGGTGTATTCGGCT
>JZKD02S1602406.1:51392-62112 GCA_000966675.3 Picea glauca
TGAAAGACTATCGGGACTCCCATCCCTAAAGGGTTTTGAAAAACAACATGAGTGTCAGAAGTGTCAAAAGGTGCTATGAATGGGACAACTCATGTGGGTAAGAATGCTACCAGGTGACAGTACCGAAGATGCAAATGGAGGTGTGGGTACTGCAGAGCCGAGAATGGGGATCCTAGAGGCAAATGTCAGAGGGTGTGACTGGAAATGTAAGTGCAATACAGAGGGAAAGACTACATGCCAGTGTTGAGTATATACCTGAAGGGGTTGTGCCGATGTATGATGATCAAGTACCTGCACACATGAAAACCAAATACCCAAAGTGAACAATATCTGAAGAGAATCGAAGATATGACCATGTATTTGATAAGCGTGAATATGCGTATGCATACCTGACCAGGGTATGAAAAAAAAGGTGCCCCGGGGGCTTAGGATGAAAAGAGGCCCTAGGACTACTATGATGTAGATGACGGGATGCTGATCCCATGGCTGAAGATGAACCAAAAAATGGACACCGTGGGCTCCCATAATAGTGAGTGGAAGTTTGGAAAAAAGGCATATATAGAGCTGTAGGGCCCATTTTGTACCGAGGTGCTGCATTGGCCTATGGATACTTGTATTTTTTGTATGTAAACATTCAGATGGCACTGTGGACCTTTATATATACATGAGTATACTTTTTGAGATCTATGTGGTGTTTACATGTTTTTGATTAATGTTTTGATGACATCTATTCTATATATATGTTGTGACAGGTTTGTGTTATATGTTTATGTATGTGTAGAGGTAGCTTGATGTGATATATGCCAGTCTAACACAATATTAGCTAGGTTATCCGTAATTTGATTAAATTGTCTTGGAATATGTGTAAATGTAATGGAATCAAAATGTCGAGATAAAAGTCTAACCTGCAGGTATTTGCGAAAGAGGCAAGGATCACGGATGCGATACACATTGTTGAGCTAGAGAATGACTAGTTGAGAGTCGAGGAAGATGCTAAGGTGACGAATACGATGATGCTGGGCATCATCCAGGAGGCCAATGAAAGCGGTGTATTCGGCTNTACCGAGGTGCTGCATTGGCCTATGGATACTTGTATTTTTTGTATGTAAACATTCAGATGGCACTGTGGACCTTTATATATACATGAGTATACTTTTTGAGATCTATGTGGTGTTTACATGTTTTTGATTAATGTTTTGATGACATCTATTCTATATATATGTTGTGACAGGTTTGTGTTATATGTTTATGTATGTGTAGAGGTAGCTTGATGTGATATATGCCAGTCTAACACAATATTAGCTAGGTTATCTGTAATTTGATTAAATTGTCTTGGAATATGTGTAAATGTAATGGAATCAAAATGTCGAGATAAAAGTCTAACCTACAGGTATTTGCGAAAGAGGCAAGGATCACGGATGCAATACACATTGTTGAGCTAGAGAATGACTAGTTGAGAGTCGAGGAAGATGCTAAGGTGACGAATACGATGATGCTGGGCATCATCCAGGAGGCCAATGAAAGCGGTGTATTCGGCTTGGTTGTTGGTCTCTGAACCCAAACATATGCCGCTCGAATGGAGCATTTCATGTGAGGGGGTGTAGAGAGCCCAAGTAGCCGAAGCGAGATTTTGTGTCCAACGGCTGGCACCTTCAGTGTAACCAAAGTGGTAGGCTGGTGGAGGAGGCATCTGTCAAGAGAAAAAATGATAGTTTAGATGGGAAGGATGGAAAACAAAGATTAAAAACACTAAAAAAGAAAATAACCTAAAGTAGAATGACTACTTTTAAGCATAAAATTTCTTTAAGTATAACCAGTTGACAGGTTCTTTGAGAGAGAGGCCTTTAGGGGAGGCCAAGATGTATGCACCTTTGGTGAGGCAATGTTGGATAATGTATGGGCCACACCAGAGTGACTCAAATTTTCCGTGGCCAAAGGTATCATGAGCGATATTGTAAGCCAGGACAAGGTCGCCTTCGCTAAATGAGCGAAGGTTGACATGGCGATCAAAGGTAGCCTTGGATCATTTTTTAGCTGCCTCGTTGTTCTGTAAGGAAGATCAACAATCTTCATCCAGAGACTCCAAGTTCAACAAGCGCTGCTCCATTGGAGCAGTGTTGGGTAATAGCTAAATTGTGGTGTGTAAGGTGGGAATTTCTCACTCGATGGGAAGTGTGGCCTCAACCCCATGGACTAAATGAAATGGTGTGAAACTAGTAGCTGTTTTCATAGCCGTTCGGTAAGCCCATAGCGTGGAAAATAACATATGATGCCAATTGGTTTTATGTTTATTAACCGTGCGTTGTAACATGGTCTTGAGTACATTGTTAACTACTTCGACCTGTCCATTGGACTGAGGGTAATATGGTGAGGCAAACTCGTGAGAGAATTCTAAACGAGATGAGATTTCAACAAAGATCTCATTCTCAAAGTGTTTCCCATGATTGGAAACAAGTTGGAGGGGTACTCCAAAGCGGGATATGACGTGGTTAAAGAAAAAATGCACTGCAGTGTCAGCGATATTGTTGAAAGTGGGCATAGGTTCGGCCCATTTGGTGAAGTAATCCATGGTGACAATGATGTATTTGTGACCATTGTTGGAGGGGGAATTACAAGTCATAAATTCGATGCCCCATTTACAAAAAGGGCCAATAGTAATGACGGGGTGAAGAAGAGTAGGGGGAGCTTGGGCTTTATTGGCGTAGAGCTGACATTGCTCACATCGTTTCATGGCATGAATGCAATCATGAAACAAGGTAGGCCAAAAGTAACCAGCTCGGATAATCTTTTGAGCAGTGGATATGCCCGATAGATGGCCCCCACATGCACCGCTGTGGTAGTCGTTTAAGACTCTATCGGCCTTGTCAATAGTCAGGCATCGACGAAGGATGGTGTTGATGCCTCGCCGGTATAGGATGTCTCCGATGAGGAGGTAGCGGGGGGGCTGATGGAAAATACGACGACGATCATCACATGAAAGGTGGTTACCAAACTTCTGAGTGTGGAGATAGACGAGGAGGTCACCATACCAAGGATCATCCGAAGTGATGTAAAAGAAATGTTCGTCAGGAAAGTCGGTGTTGACGAGGGCACTAGTGGTGTCAGAGGGGAGGGTCGTGACAAGTTCGGCTAGAACGAGGGCCTTCTTACTCTTAGGTGTTGAGAAATCGAGGTTGTACTCCTGAAGGATAATGATCCATCGAGCGAATTTGCCGTTAAATTTCCGATGGCTGAGAAAGTACTGCATAGGGTTGGAATCTACGACGACCTTTGTTGTGCGAAGAAGAATGTAGTGGCACAGTTTATGGACTGCGAGGATGACTGCAAGAGAAAGTTTCTCTTCATGTTTATACTTCAAGGGTGGCCCTGAGAGGTTTTTACTAACGTAATAAATGACATTTTCATGATTTTCATCACCTAGCTAGATGAGGACGCTGACTACTGATACAACTGATGCTGATACGTAGAGGATATAGTCACGATTGTAGTTAGGTGCACTAATTAAAGGTGCATTTGAAAGTGCGGTTTTAATATTTTCAAATGATTGTTGGGCATGGTTGTCCAAGTGAAATGGGATGTCATGACGTAGTAAGTGAAGGAAACTGTGTGCACGTATGGTGTAGTATGGGACAAAGTGTCTAATAAAGTTAGCTTTTCCTTGTAGACTTTGAAGTTGTCGTAAATTCTGGGAGGTGGAATTTTAGTGATAGCTTGGACTTTGAGGGGGTCCACGGTAATACCTCTTTGGGAAACAATAAATATAAGGAGGTGCCCTGCAATGACACAAAACATGCACTTGAGAGGATTCAAGTGGATGTTGTATTGATGACACTGTTGAAAGATGATTTGTAAATCATCTAGATGTTGTGTGCGCTGCTTGGATCGAGCTGTAAGGTCATCCAAGTAGGTGAGGATGATATGAGCTAGATCATGAAATATGTATGTCATGGCCCGTTGGAAAGTGGCACCAGCATTCTTTAAGATGAAATGCATGACACGATATGCAAAAGTACCACACGGGGTAGTGAATGCAATTTTATACTGATCGATGGGGCGAATCTGAATTTGATTATAACTGGAGAATCCGTCCATAAAGGATAGAGCCTCGTGGCCTGCGCAATCGTCGATAATTTGATCGATGAAAGGCATTGGAAAGTTGTCTTTGGGACATGCATGATTGAGATCACGAAATTCCTTGAAAATGCGAATAGTGCCCTGTTTTTTTGTTAACGGGTATAGGGTTGGAAACCCATGAGGTATAGGTGATGGGATAAATGAAACCAACAACGCGTAATTTGTCAATTTCGGCTTTGATGGCCACAGCTTTGGATGGATGTAGTGGTCATTGTTTTTGGTGGACTGGGGTAATGTCGGGCCAGGTGTCAATGTGATGTTCGACAATAGAGGGATCGAGGCCAGGCATTTCTGTGTATGACCAGGCAAAAATATCCCTATATTCCTAGAAGAGGTCTTTATATGCCGTGATTTCTTGGGGAGTGCAAGCAGATCCAATGGTGATTTCTTCAACGATGCCATTTTTAATGGAAATGCCAATTTTAATGGTGGGGGAAATGTTGGCCATCTTTCCTTCTTCAAAAGAATCTAGGTTAGGAATAGGGTTTTTGAACCAGTCGATAGGCCCTGATGGGATAAAGTCCTTGGTTTCAACCGCATAAATGGGGTGTTGGTTAGGAGGCATGGGGGTCTCCTGTGGATCAAAGAGTGCGCGATCGTGTAGCACATCCCAAGGAAGGTCTGGGTGGTTTAACTCTTTGAGTATTTCCTCGTCACTTTGGAAGTGTCGGGAATACAAGGGGTCATGAGGAGTGATATCGGTGATGGTTTTTGTGTGGTTGCCCCCTGGTGAAGAAGCAGGGGGAACAATGTGAGGGGATGGTGAGGGTTCACTCGACATAAACCATATATTGAAGTACTGAGGGGTACCTGTGGTGGTTGGGTGTAAAATGTACATAGGGGAATGAGTAGGAGATTTTGGGGGGTTGGGGGGTGAATCCTCAAATAAGTCATCTAAGAACCATGGAGGCATTAGAAGGGCCTCAGGTTTGGGAGAAATGACATGAAGGTCTTCTAGTGACGAGGTAATGCCAATTATCGTCTTGATGGGCCGTTGAAGCAAGGTCAATTCCCGTTTCCTGTATTCAAGGATCATAGGACACTGGTATGTAAAATGAGCTAATGAATCATAGAGAGAGAAAGGGCATCTCATACGTTCATTGACTGAAGTGGTGACATAACGGATATCTGTGATATTTGTTGAGGAGGACATAGTAGGACTGGGTTTGTTCTGGAAGTTTTGATGTACTGCAGCTAATGTCTGTCAAAAGCATGGCAGGGCTGGACAATGGTGGGTATAATGGCCATACTTTGAACATATAGCACAAGAGTATTTGTTCCTCAACCCTTTACTATTGGAAGGGGGGGNATACACATTGTTGAGCTAGAGAATGACTAGTTGAGAGTCGAGGAAGATGCTAAGGTGACGAATACGATGATGCTGGGCATCATCCAGGAGGCCAATGAAAGCGGTGTATTCGGCTTGGTTGTTGGTCTCTGAACCCAAACATATGCCGCTCGAATGGAGCATTTCATGTGAGGGGGTGTAGAGAGCCCAAGTAGCCGAAGCGAGATTTTGTGTCCAACGGCTGGCACCTTCAGTGTAACCAAAGTGGTAGGCTGGTGGAGGAGGCATCTGTCAAGAGAAAAAATGATAGTTTAGATGGGAAGGATGGAAAACAAAGATTAAAAACACTAAAAAAGAAAATAACCTAAAGTAGAATGACTACTTTTAAGCATAAAATTTCTTTAAGTATAACCAGTTGACAGGTTCTTTGAGAGAGAGGCCTTTAGGGGAGGCCAAGATGTATGCACCTTTGGTGAGGCAATGTTGGATAATGTATGGGCCACACCAGAGTGACTCAAATTTTCCGTGGCCAAAGGTATCATGAGCGATATTGTAAGCCAGGACAAGGTCGCCTTCGCTAAATGAGCGAAGGTTGACATGGCGATCAAAGGTAGCCTTGGATCATTTTTTAGCTGCCTCGTTGTTCTGTAAGGAAGATCAACGATCTTCATCCAGAGACTCCAAGTTCAGCAAGCGCTGCTCCATTGGAGCAGTGTTGGGTAATAGCTCAATTGTGGTGCGTAAGGTGGGAATTTCTCACTCGATGGGAAGTGTGGCCTCAACCCCATGGACTAAATGAAATGGTGTGAAACCAGTAGATGTTTTCACAACCATTCGGTAAGCCCATAGTGCGGAAAATAACATATGATGCCAATTGGTTTTAGGTTTATTAACCGTGCGTTGTAACATGGTCTTGAGTACATTGTCAACTACTTCGACCTGTCCATTGGACTGAGGGTAATATGGTGAGGCAAACTCGTGAGAGAATTCTAAACGAGATGAGAGTTCAACAAAGATCTCATTCTCAAAGTGTTTCCCATGATTGGAAACAAGTTGGAGGGGTACTCCAAAGCGGGATATGACGTGGTTAAAGAAAAAATGCAATGCAGTGTCAGCGATATTGTTGAAAGTGGGCATAGGTTTGGCCCATTTGGTGAAGTAATCCATGGTGACAATGATGTATTTGTGACCATTGCTGGAGGGGGGATTACAAGTCATAAAGTTGATGCCCCATTTACAAAAAGGGCCGACAGTAATGACGGGGTGAAGAAGAGTAGGGGGAGCTTGGGCTTTATTGGCGTAGAGCTGACATTCCTCACATCGTTTCATGGCATGAATGCAATCATGAAACAAGGTAGGCCAAAAGTAACCAGCTCGAATAATCTTTTGAGCAGTGGATATGCCCGATAGATGGCCCCCACATGCACCACTGTGGTAGTCGTTTAAGACTCTATCGGCCTTGTCAATAGTTAGGCATCGACGAAGGATGGTGTTGATGCCTCGCCGGTATAGGATGTCTCCGATGAGGAGGTAGCGGGGGGGCTGATGGAAAATACGACGACGATCATCACATGAAAGGTGGTTACCAAACTTCTGAGTGTGGAGATAGACGAGGAGGTCACCATACCAAGGATCATCCGAAGTGATGTAAAAGAAATGTTCGTCAGGAAAGTCGGTGTTGACGAGGGCACTAGTGGTGTCAGAGGGGAGGGTCGTGACAAGTTCGGCTAGAACGAGGGCCTTCTTACTCTTAGGTGTTGAGAAATCGAGGTTGTACTCCTGAAGGATAATGATCCATCGAGCGAATTTGCCGTTAAATTTCCGATGGCTGAGAAAGTACTGCATAGGGTTGGAATCTACGACGACCTTTGTTGTGCGAAGAAGAATGTAGTGGCACAGTTTATGGACTGCGAGGATGACTGCAAGAGAAAGTTTCTCTTCATGTTTATACTTCAAGGGTGGCCCTGAGAGGTTTTTACTAACGTAATAAATGACATTTTCATGATTTTCATCACCTAGCTAGATGAGGACGCTGACTACTGATACAACTGATGCTGATACGTAGAGGATATAGTCACGATTGTAGTTAGGTGCACTAATTAAAGGTGCATTTGAAAGTGCGGTTTTAATATTTTCAAATGATTGTTGGGCATGGTTGTCCAAGTGAAATGGGATGTCATGACGTAGTAAGTGAAGGAAACTGTGTGCACGTATGGTGTAGTATGGGACAAAGTGTCTAATAAAGTTAGCTTTTCCTTGTAGACTTTGAAGTTGTCGTAAATTCTGGGAGGTGGAATTTTAGTGATAGCTTGGACTTTGAGGGGGTCCACGGTAATACCTCTTTGGGAAACAATAAATATAAGGAGGTGCCCTGCAATGACACAAAACATGCACTTGAGAGGATTCAAGTGGATGTTGTATTGATGACACTGTTGAAAGATGATTTGTAAATCATCTAGATGTTGTGTGCGCTGCTTGGATCGAGCTGTAAGGTCATCCAAGTAGGTGAGGATGATATGAGCTAGATCATGAAATATGTATGTCATGGCCCGTTGGAAAGTGGCACCAGCATTCTTTAAGATGAAATGCATGACACGATATGTAAAAGTACCACACGGGGTAGTGAATGCGATTTTATACTGATCGGTGGGGTGAATCTGAATTTGATTATAACTAGAGAATCCGTCCATAAAGGATAGAGCCTCATGGCCTGCGCAATCGTCGATATTTTGATCGATGAAAGGCATTGGAAAGTTGTCTTTGGGACATGCGTGATTGAGATCACGAAATTCCTTGAAAATGCGAATAATGCCCTGTTTTTTGTTAACGGGTACAGGGTTGGAAACCCATGAGGTATAGGTGATGGGATAAATGAAACCAACAACGCGTAATTTGTCAATTTCGGCTTTGATGGTCGCAACCTTGGATGGATGTAGCGGTCATTGTTTTTGGTGGACTGGGGTAATGTCGGGACAGGTGTCAATGTGATGTTCGACAATAGAGGGATCGAGGCCAGGCATTTCTGTGTATGACCAGGCAAAAATATCCCTATATTCCTAGAAGAGGTCTTTATATGCCGTGATTTCCTAGGGAGTGCAAGCAGCTCCAATGGTGATTTCTTCGACGATGCCATTTTTAATGGAAATGCCAATTTTAATGGTGGGGGAAATGTTGGCCATCTTGCCTTCTTCAAAAGAATCTAGGTTAGGAATAGGGTTTTTGAACCAGTCGATAGGCCCTGATGGAATAAAGTCCTTGGTTTCAACCGCATAAATGGGGTGTTGGTTAGGAGGCATGGGGGTCTCCTGTGGATCAAAGAGTGCGCGATCGTGTAGCACATCCCAAGGGAGGTCTGGGTGGTTTAACTCTTTGAGTATTTCCTCGTCACTTTGGAAGTGTCAGGAATACAAGGGGTCATGAGGAGTGATATCAGTGATGGTTTTTGTGTGGTTTCCCCCTGGTGAAGAAGCAGGGGGAACGATGTGAGGGGATGGTGAGGGTTCACTCGACATAAACCATATATTGAAGTACTGAGGGGTACCTATGGTGGTTGGGTGTAAAATGTCCATAGGGGAATGAGTAGGATATTTCGGGGGGTTGGGGGGTGAACCCTCAAGTAAGTCCTCTAAGAACCATGGAGGCATTGGAAGGGCCTCAGGTTTGGGAGAAATGACATGAAGGTATTCTAGTGACGAGGTAATGCCAATTATCGTCTTGATGGGCCGTTGAAGCAAGGTCAATTCCCATTTCCTGTATTCAAGGATCATAGGACACTGGTATGTAAAATGAGCTAATGAATCATAGAGAGAGAAAGGGAATCTCATACGTTCATTGAATGAAGTGGTGACATAACAGATATCTATGATATTTGTTGAGGAGGACATAGTAGGACTGGGTTTGTTCTGGAAGTTTTGATGTACTGCAGCTAATGTCTGTCGAAAGCATGGCAGGGATGGACAATGGTGGGTATAATGGCCATACTTTGAACATATAGCACAAGAGTATTTGGTCCTCAACCCTTTACTATTGGAAGGGGGGGTAGTAGTGGCAGGACTAGCTGTAGTGGCTAGTGTTGGGGGAGTGTGATTGAGTGGGATCAAATTCCGTAATTCTGGTAGCGACGGATAGTTGTTGGTTTGGTTTCCCTCTTTCTCACATAGGGCACAAGGTGCTGGGATGCGTGGAGGAAGTGGGGCCGTGGGCTCCTTCTTATTTCTCCTGCCCCCAGCTGTGGTAGGGGGATTAGTGAGTGGGGGTGTGGTGGGAGTAAGAATGGGAATCGTCATGGGGATTCCTTCTATTTGGGGTGGGAGGGATGGTCGAGGGACCATCTTTGGTGGGTGCAAATACCAAATTGGGATTGATAACACCATATTAGGTAGTGTGAGCATTGCAACTACCTAAAAATCTTCGATACCGGGTCGAGGGTAAAAGAAGGGAATTTGGGTGATGGCTTGAGGAACTGTCTCCCAAACTAGAATATGTCCTTGGGGAGATGTGAAATCATGGACTGGTGGGGTCGACGAGTGTCCAGGAGGTTCTGGAGGGGGGGTTTCTGCGACAAGTGGGACGTTAGATATGACAGAAGCCTCTGTAGGAGGAAGGGTATCCTCTGTGTGAGTTCCGTCAAATGATATGACGCATACTTGATTAGCAGGATGAAGGAGTGGTGGTGTTCCATGGTACGTCCCTAATAAGGATGGATATTTAAAAATCCCAGGACCCATCTCGATGAGTGGATATGTGTCATGGATTGTGTGGATGAGAGGGAGAATGTTATCGATGTTGGCAGAAGGATTAAGATCATAATGTGAGACTTGGTCAATAGTAACGATCTTCCCATTGTGAGGGAACATCATTGTCTAAAATATGGAAGAGGCCACTGCCTTCATAGCGTACATGTAGCTACGACTAAACAAGATATTATAATCGAGAGGGGCATCGATAACTTTGATATCAATGAGGATAGTCTTGCCCCCGAGTTCGACGGGGACATTTTGGAAGAGCCCTTCAGGAGAGGATGATCGTCCGTCATAAGCTCATAAGGTGATGGTAGAGGGAATGAGTTCCGGGGAACCAAGTTTCTGCCATACTGTTTTGGACATAATGCATGTAGATGCACCTTCATCAATGATACACCGATGAACTGTGATGTTCTGTATTTTTACTGGTATTTGAAAAGAGATCAAGGTGGGAAGGCAAGGTTCTCCACTGTCAAGATCAAAGGTGATGAGTCGGGTATCTACGGGGTCGATTTCCCCCAAGGCGGAAAGTAATGATTTCTGCTGAGTAGGACAA
>JZKD02S1602406.1:90045-125294 GCA_000966675.3 Picea glauca
AAAACTGGTGATAGACAGACGCTACAGTCATAACAAGGCTCAACAATTACAGGACATTCGATTTTCCCAACCAGTAATATGGAACAGACTCCTAGCTCTAGTTTTGGAGATGTGTGAGGGTGTACATAGATCCCATGCAGAAACTTAACGGTTCAAGTAAGAATTCCCCAGAACAAACACCCAAAACTGAGGTCAGTCATGGACACCCCCGAGTTCAGACGGAGGATGTAGAATGGGAGGTCGAACCCCAAACACAGTTCCCTTCTCTAGTTTTAACTGCATGCACCCAGGTCGAAACCTATCTCCCCGGGGCTACATGCTCCCGATTTTGCACACTCCCCCTTCCAAGGACTTAGGATAAAACATAAACATTTACATAGCTTTGGAATAATATTTAATTATTATCTCCAAGGTATTAAGTTATTAATCTTAGCCCTTCTTCCAACCTTTCAGCCCCCTCTCCCTTACCCAGACTTTGTGGAAGCTTAGTCCCCCATCACTAATTCATCATGGTCGGTCCACACGCGGAGATGTTTTTATATTAATAATGTGCATCATTACATGTACAAAAATCAGGCTCTTGGTCTTCAACACTTAGGCTCTCTGGCCTAATAAACACATAATCCCACCATCTTATATAAAATTGGCTCACCAGCCTATAAAACATAATTACAATTCATAATGTAATTAGGGCATGTCCTTGGGGTATTATAATCCCCTCCCCTTATTTTTTGCACTATCCTTAGTGCAACTTTCACACAACATCAACAAGATTTCCAAAATATTCAAAATGATGCGGGTATTTTGTCTGCATAGCATCTGCATGATCCCATGTCGCATCCTCAAGGCCGTACCAGGTCCATTGGACCATTACAAGCCCTATGTCTCGATTCTAGAGTTTTTTTCTTTTCCGGTCCAATATGTGCATAGGATGCACTTACAGGACACCTTCTTGTTCCACCTGAATCGCATTCCAATCAATCACATGATTAGGATCATGTATATATTTCTTAAGTAACGAAACATGAAACACATTATGTACAGTCATGGATGCAGGTAATACAAGCATATATGCAACTGGACCAATCCTTTCTAGGATTTCAAATGGCCCACAAAATATGGCTTCCAACTTGGAACAGTTTCCTAGCTTCAGGGAACTTCTCTTGGCTTTTACTTTCATAAAAATGTGATCACCCACTTTGAACTCTCTGTGGGTTTTGTTTTTATCAGTATAAATTTTCTACCTGTCTTGGGTAGCTTTCAAATTCTGCTTAATTTTGAACATCTGTTCTTCCATTTCCTTGAGAAAATCTGGCCCAACTACTACCCTGTCAACTAAATTATCCCAACTTACTAGAGTATTGCACTTTCTTCCATAAAGTGCTTCAAATGGGCTCATCTTAAATGGTGCTTGATATCCATTGTTGTAGGCGAATTCTACCAAGTGTAGGTAGTCTTCCCATTCCGATGGTTTGTCCATCACATACATCCTCAATATGTCTTTGATAACTTGATTCACCTGATTTGTCTACCATAAATTTGAGGTAAATTTGAGGTCTCTGTCAGACACAATTGTCTTGGGAATTTTGTGCAAGCAAGCCACTTCCTTCATAAAGATATCAACAACCTTCGTTGCCTTGTGAGTAGTCTTTAACGGAATGAAATGGGAATCTTTTGTAAGCTTGTCCACCACCACCATAATTGAATCATGTTGCTTTCCTATTCTAGGCAAACCGGTGATGAAATCCATTGTCACCACTTCCCACTTCCACTCAAGAATGGGTAAAGGTTGCAGCAACCCTGCTGGGTGCCTATGCCCAGCTTTAACCTTTTGGCATTCCATACATCTGGCGATGTATTCTACAATATCTTTCTTCATACCTGGCCAAAAGTAATTGCTCTTGACTGTGTTGGTAGCCAATTCATATTTTTCCACTGTCTTATAAGCTGCCTACACCAGTGTTTTGCAAACCTTAATTTTTTGTCGCAATTCTTAAATGAAATGACACTTTTATTTTTGTGTTATTTGCACACTTGCCTTCGTTTTTGTTTTCACAACTATAAGCATCAAAACTTGGTCTTTCAAAGTTGCATTAAAATCATTATTGAATTGTCATTATCATTCATGTCGATATGCCCATTGCGTTTACATTTTACTTATCATTATGCAGTTGGCAAAGACCTTTTGATCTGCACTCATTTGACATTCTTGGATTGATTGTGTGATTTTGAGTGTTTGAGTTTGTGATGCATTGGCGTTTGGATTTACATGTTATTTGATCACTCCACTTGGCACATTGGTATACATAAAACGCATTGGCACATTGGTTAAACTCTTGGTATAAATCCTTCTATACAACGCATGTCACATAGTCAAAACATTGGTATTGATTTCGATTTATTTGTTTGGTTTTGAGACTATAACTATTGCTTGCACGAATGGTTTATCCACTAACCAAAGGTTTTGATTGATTGAAATGGAATATTTGTAACACTTATGCATTGAGATTTGAATAGTTGAAAGCGCCGACGGTTGTACCATTGGTAATGACTATTCTGCATGGCCAACAAATAGCTCCACCACCTTTGCACGATGTCATTAATGCCTCCCCTTATCACTGTTTCACCTCTGCTGGCATCAGTAATCCTTTGAGAATTCTGCTCCTGTGTGTGTTGCATTCAAACCCTGGCTCATTCACATCACTTACTGTGAATCTTGTTTATGGCACTAGTGGTGCGAATTGAGCCGAACGATAGTCAAGATTTGCTACTGTTCGATAACGCCCGAAAAGACTTAGAGAATAGTGGTTGGCTCATGTTTGTACAGTGGTTTGAGGGTTTTAATCTATTTTTTGCACAACAGTTCGCCCTGACTTTTGATGGGTGTAGGGCCAAAGTAGGCGACATTCAGCTTGAGCTGAATGAGGAGTTCATTAGCTCTGCTATAGGGTTAACATCCATGGGCCAACGATGGTTTAAAAACTCTAAAGTGGAGGAGGTGCCATGGCCTTTGCTGTTCATCTCATGAAAGGTTACATCATGTGACAGAGGTATGCTGGTTTCCATTCTTAAACCAAGATGGCATGATCTTTTGATGGTGGTTAAACAATTCGTGACCTGTGAGGGTCGATATGGACTGGTTTTTCTTTATCACCTTCGACTGTTAATGAATTTTATGGGTTATCCATTGAATATGCCTTTTTATTTCCAGAGAAGTATTTATAAAATGGATAAGAGGTTTAAAAGAGAAAGGGCCGATAGTAGCTTGTTCCACCATGGCCTAATCAGACTCATCATTGTTCATTACTTGAATCTCCATGATGATAGTTGGCAATATTTTTTCTCTTGGAATGGTTTTGCTGATACAGAGCCTGTCTAAATTGACAAGCCCGTGGTTAGTGTGACTAAGTTTGGGCCACCCGTGCCTTTCCATGCCCTTCTACCCTCTCCTAAACCCTCAACCAGCCCTGATATCGATCTACCCGACATCGCAATAGACAAGACAAAGGTTGTTAAAAAGCCTGTGAGAAAAAAGGTCAAGGGAAACCCTACTGTCGACGGAAAAGGTAAAATGAATGCTAGACTTATCTCAAGACTGGATAGAAATAAACCTAAACCTAATGCTGAGCAGAAGCCCATAGTCCTCAGTGAAGACTCAGACTCTGACATCGAACACTTCCTAGCTAGTGAGTACCCTTACTCTCAAGGTTTGTGCTCCGAGCCACCCTATGATTTCATTTCTAATTTTCCCCCGTGCCTAAGGAACAATCCCAGTTATCCAGGGATCAAGCTACCTAACAAAACCCTCAGTGATGTAACCAAACCCTCACCTGCATTTTCGAAGCCCGAACAGTCGTCATGTGATCAATGTGATGTGTGGTTGGAACGATACTATACAGACGTTCCCTTACTTCAATTGAAAATCAAAGCATTGGAAAACCAAGTTACAGTGTTGACTAGTGAAAGGGACAAGCTTCGAGCTAATGATAAGAAGAATAAAACCATTGGTTCCATCATTTTTAGGAATGTCGAATCGGCTACAGCCGTCGTCAATTCCAAAATGTTATGACCAAGTTGTCTGCTCATCATCCAGGTATGAATTTTGATATCAATTTAGTTTTATCAATTGCTTGGATTAATATAGTGAATCGGTTTCTATGTTTGATAAGTCTGTTTATTATTCAAAATGACTTTAACATGGTTTGATTATCAAAACGGTTATAAAATCAAATATGGTTATGATTTTTTTATATGATTTGATCGTGCCCAATTCAACAATTAATGGGTTTTCTATTGGATTTGATTCGTTTGTTTGTTGGTTTGAGTTAACGAAATCAATGGTTTGCTTTCGATTGGATTTGTTTGTATCCAAATTGAACAGGAGTTTTTATGCTAAAATTAGAACATGGTTCTATTTTGATTTAATATTATGCCGCTGTCATTGGATATCAACCTCTTTGATTTCGTTCTTGTGATTTGATTGTTAAAACAGTTTCATAGTAATTGAATTGGCTTGATAAATATGATGTAGCCTATTAAAAACGACTTTGTTTTGTCAACATTTTCGTTTGGATTTGGATTATATCTAACATGTGCTAAAGATCTCTGTGCCTGAATTATGGAATTGTTTTGATCCACAACGACTTTGTCAAACTCCAACTATTCGATTCTCTCTTGTTTGGATTGGATTGCTTTTATGAGTTGGAGTCACATCGAAAATAGACTTGATGCTGCTCTATTGATTTTAATTTTCAAAATGAGTTTGTTAACCCAAATCAACTTATGTTATCTCTGTTGAATTCGTGTGAGAAAATTCGGTTAATAGTTTGTTTTGAAATGAATTCAAGTAATGATTTCGTGGACTGTAAATTGATTGTGTTCACCCCCAATTGGCGATAACAAATGATTAAACGAATTTCTACAGATCCTGTTATCAACCGATTAATTCCACGATTATTTCATTTGTGATAATTACATACCTGTTTTGATTCACTAATAGCATGGATTGTTTGTTTATGTTAAATATGGTGCGATCAATTTTGAAAATGATCCGGTTGATTCGGTTTGGATTCAAAGTGATCTATGGGTAGATGAAACAATTTTTGTATTGATTTCAATTCGTCCATGAATCAATCTCACTGTTGTCAGTTATTCAATACGATGTTGTTTACCCGAATTGGTCAAAACAGAGTGTATCTATCTCTGTCGTCATTTGATTTAGTTTGTTCAATTTGCATACAAGTGTCGATTTGAATGAGGCTTTTAGAAATCAAATATATTTTAATAGTCTGAATGTATTTTCTAAAATTTGAATTGATTTTTAATACGATTCTGTGTTGGATTTAGACCAGCTACAGAATCACAAGATTCTGTAGCTAGTCTATAGAATTAGATTTTTATCATTTTCATTAACAAAGTATCCTCCTAACTTGTCCATTTTTGACCCCTTTCAGGTACATCCGAATTGCATTGGACATGCTGTGACAGTCTAGGAGATATTTGTGTGATATAGTTTTATTTTAGGTTGTTAGTTTAGTCAAACTTGGGATATTTTCCCAGATTTATGTAAACAGTTTTGATAACTTCCGCAGGGATGTTTTACCCTGTGGAAGGTCTTTAAATACTTATTATTTTTTGTAATAAGGGGNCTCTCAAGGTTTGTGCTCCGAGCCACTCTATGATTTCATTTCTAATTTGCCCCCGTGCCTAAGGAACAATCCCAGTTATCCAAGGATCAAGCTACCTAACAAAACCGTCGGTGATGTAACCAAACCCTCACCTGCATTTTCGAAGCCCGGACAGTCGTCATGTGATCAATGTGATGTGTGGTTGGAACGATACTATACAGACATTCCCTTCAATCGAAAATCAAAGCATTGGAAAACCAAGTTACAGTGTTGACTAGTGAAAGGGACAAGCTTCGAGCTAATGATAAGAAGAAGAAAACCATTGGTTCCATCATTTTTAGGAATGTCGAATCGGCTACAGCCGTCGTCAATTCCAAAATATTATGACCAAGTTGTCTGCTCATCATCCAGGTATGAATTTTGATATCAATTTCGTTTTATCAATTGCTTGGATTAATATAGTGAATTGGTTTCTGAGTTTGATAAGTCTGTTTATTATTCAAAATGACTTTAACATGGTTTGATTATCAAAACGGTTATAAAATCAAATATGGTTATGATTTTTTTATACGATTTGATCGTGCCCAATTCAACAATTAATGGGTTTCCTATTGGATTTGATTCGTTTGTTTGTTGGTTTGAGTTAACGAAATCAATGGTTTGCTTTCGATTGGATGTGTTTGTATCCAACTTGAACAAGAGTTTTTATGCTAAAATTAGAACATGGTTCTGTTTTGATTTAATATTATGCCGCTGTCATTGGATATCAACCGCTCTGATTTCGTTCTTGTGATTTGATTGTTAAAACGGTTTCATAGTAATTGAATTGGCTTGATAAATATGATGTAGCCTATTAAAAACGACTTTGTTCTGTCAACATTTTCGTTTGGATTTGGATTATATCTAACATGTGCTAAAGATCTCTGTGCCTGAATCATGGAATTGTTTTGATCCAAAACGACTTTGTCAAACTCCAACTATTCGATTCTCTCTTGTTTGGATTGGATTGCTTTTATGAGTTGGAGTCACATCGAAAATAGACTTGATGCTGCTCTATTGATTTTAATTTTCAAAATGAGTTTGTTAACCCAAATCAACTTATGTTATCTCTGTTGAATTCGTGTGAGAAAATTCGGTTAATAGTTTGTTTTGAAATGAATTCAAGTAATGATTTCGTGGACTGTAAATTGATTGTGTTCACCCCCAATTGGCGATAACAAATGATTAAACGAATTTCTACAGATCCTGTTATCAACCGATTAATTCCACGATTATTTCATTTGTGATAATTACATACCTGTTTTGATTCACTAATAGCATGGATTGTTTGTTTATGTTAAATATGGTGCGATCAATTTTGAAAATGATCCGGTTGATTCGGTTTGGATTCAAAGTGATCTATGGGTAGATGAAACAATTTTTGTATTGATTTCAATTCGTCCATGAATCAATCTCACTGTTGTCAGTTATTCAATACGATGTTGTTTACCCGAATTGGTCAAAACAGAGTGTATCTATCTCTGTCGTCATTTGATTTAGTTTGTTCAATTTGCATACAAGTGTCGATTTGAATGAGGCTTTTAGAAATCAAATATATTTTAATAGTCTGAATGTATTTTCTAAAATTTGAATTGATTTTTAATACGATTCTGTGTTGGATTTAGACCAGCTACAGAATCACAAGATTCTGTAGCTAGTCTATAGAATTAGATTTTTATCATTTTCATTAACAAAGTATCCTCCTAACTTGTCCATTTTTGACCCCTTTCAGGTACATCCGAATTGCATTGGACATGCTGTGACAGTCTAGGAGATATTTGTGTGATATAGTTTTATTTTAGGTTGTTAGTTTAGTCAAACTTGGGATATTTTCCCAGATTTATGTAAACAGTTTTGATAACTTCCGCAGGGATGTTTTACCCTGTGGAAGGTCTTTAAATACTTATTATTTTTTGTAATAAGGGGAATCCTCACTTGTGGGAGAACCAGGCTATGGATTTCTAATACAAACTGAGACGAGAGTTGATGTTATTGCTACAGCTTTTGCTTTCAATATATCAATCTTTTATTTCATGTTTTATGCATGTCAGTTTGCAGTTGATTATAGACTACTTTAGCTATCATAATTTATTGCAGGATGATATGATTTGATTAATGTGCTATCCAAAATCTGATCTCTTTCATTATTTTTAAAAGTACAACAATTGCTTTGTTTCAGTTAATGAATCACAGATTTCTCTTCTTCGTTAATTGAATCATTACATATAGGTTTATCTAACTGTGAAGATCTATAAATCATTTGGTTGCTGTAATTTTTATGTTTTGTTTGTCCTGTAATCATATATGAAGAGCACTGCAGCTTTTGTTTACGAGAAGCTCCTGGATAATTCGGTGCGAGTTTCCTCCCTCTTATCAGCTAAGAAAATCATTACATGCAAGACAAATCTGGAGCGTTTCTCCAGGTCAGTTTGTTATTTATTTGTTGGTTAATTTGTTAGTATAATTAAGTAGTTTAGTTAGATATATGTGTAGTTTAGATTTGTAGTTAGAGTTAGTACTTTTAGTTGTTTAGTTTAGTTAGTTTTTGTTTTATTTCTTTTCATAAAATTATAAAATCAAAAAAAAAAAAACAATAGCTCTCACTGTCTTAGGACAGAATACAAATGAGTTTTTCAGGTTTTCATTCAAATCTGTAAATTGTAAATATTGTATATTTTGTGAATAAGATTTATTTCTGTTAGTAGTTAGATATTTAATTTCTTAGAGTTAGTATAGTATTAGATAGTAGATTGTATATATATAATAGTTAGATTTGTTTTAGTTTGTTTTAATAGTTGTTTTTAGTTAGATTAGTTAATTTAGAGTAGTTTTACTTTTTGTTTTCTTAGGACCTTAGATCGGCTAACAGAGCCGCTAAAACCGTCAGGGTGGTTCATCCCAAACGGCTTGGGTTATTAGACAACCCTGGACTGGTTCCACTCTCCCAGTTGACAGACGGTCAATTTTTCCCATCAACAAATGGCGCTAGAAGGAGGGCCTGAAATTAATTAATGGCACGAGGCGGTTGTAAGACTCCTCCACCACCTAATCTCTCACCTATAGTGACTAGAAACAATTCAAACGATAATATTCCCCTTCAAACAACAACCACATCAAACAACGATCCACATATCACAGTTGAGCCAACAACCCCTAATCCTACAGGTGGTGACATACAAGAGATTGTCCGTCAATCTCTTATAAAAACACATAGTACCTTAGCCCGTTTGAGGCAACCAAACCATTCGTGGGGTCAACCTTTGGATTTCTCTGATATCAGAGAAAAATTAGGAGGCACTAACCTCACTGTGAATCCTACAGATCCAATCCTAAATCCTGCTGCAGGAGGATATGGAATACCTCCTTCACCACCTCCATCATCTCCTTCCTCTTCTGGAGGAGATCCCTCTGACGAAGGCAGTTCCCCTTCTCAGCCTTCCACACTCATTACCCCAATGGAAAATCAAAACAACCTTGCTAGACCTTGGCTTGATCAAGATGTCGTAGTTGTACCTGGAGCTCAACATTCTCTACCTAAACACCCGGAGAAATGGCTTCCCAAGTTTNGTCTTTAAATACTTATTATTTTTTGTAATAAGGGGCATCCTCACTTGTGGGAGAACCAGGCTATGGATTTCTAATACAAACTGAGACGAGAGTTGATGTTATTGCTACAACTTTTTCTTTCAATATATCAATCTTTTATTTCATGTTTTATGCATGTCAGTTTGCAGTTGATTATAAACTACTTTAGCTATCATAATCTATTGCAGGATGATATGATTTGATTAATGTGCTATCCATAATCTGATCTCTTTCATTATTTTTAAAAGTACAACAATTGCTTTGTTTCAGTTAATGAATCACAGATTTCTCTTCTTCGTTAATTGAATCATTACATATAGATCTTTGCATACAGGTTTATCTAACTATGAAGATCTATAAATCATTTGGTTGCTGTAATTTTTATGTCTTGTTTGTCCTGTAATCATATATGAAGAGCACTGCAGCTTTTGTTTACGAGAAGCTCCTGGATAATTCGATGCGAGTTTCCTCCCTCTGATCAGCTAAGAAAATCATTACATGCAAGACAAATCTGGAGCGTTTCTCCAGGTCAGTTTGTTATTTATTTGTTGGTTAATTTGTTAGTATAATTAAGTAGTTTAGTTAGATATATGTGTAGTTTAGATTTGTAGTTAGAGTTAGTACTTTTAGTTGTTTAGTTTAGTTAGTTTTTGTTTTATTTCTTTTCATAAAATTATAAAATCAAAAAAAAAAAAACAATAGCTCTCACTGTCTTAGGACATAATACAAATGAGTTTTTCAGGTTTTCATTCAAATCTATAAATTGTAAATATTGTATATTTTGTGAATAAGATTTATTTCTGTTAGTAGTTAGATATTTAATTTCTTAGAGTTAGTATAGTATTAGATAGTAGATTGTATATATATAATAGTTAGATTTGTTTTAGTTTGTTTTAATAGTTGTTTTTAGTTAGATTAGTTAATTTAGAGTAGTTTTATTTTTTGTTTTCTTAGGACCTTAGATCGGCTAACAGAGCCACTAAAACCGTCAGGGTGGTTCATCCCAAACGACTTGGGTTATTAGACAACCCTGGACTGGTTCCACTCTCCCAGTTGACAGACGGTCAATTTTTCCCATCAACAAATGGTGCTAGAAGGAGGGCCTGAAATTAATTAATGGCACGAGGCGGTTGTAAGACTCCTCCACCACCTAATCGCTCACCTATAGTGACTAGAAACAATTCAAACGATAATATTCCCCTTCAAACAACAACCACATCAAACAACGATCCACATATCACAGTTGAGCCAACAACCCCTAATACTACAGGTGGTGACATACAAGAGATTGTCCGTCAATCTCTTATAAAAACACATAGTGCCTTAGCCCGTTTGAGGCAACCAAACCATTCGTGGGGTCAACCTTTGGATTTCTCTAATATCAGAGAAAAATTAGGAGGCACTAACCTCACTGTGAATCCTACAGATCCAATCCTAAATCCTGCTGCAGGAGGATATGGAATACCTCCTTCACCACCTCCATCATCTCCTTCCTCTTCTGGAGGAGATCCCTCTGATGAAGGCAGTTCCCCTTCTCAGCCTTCCACACTCATTACCCCAATGGAAAATCAAAACAACCCTGCTAGACCTTGGCTTGATCAAGATGTCATAGTTGTACCTGGAGCTCAACATTCTCTACCTAAACACCCGGAGAAATGGCTTCCCAAGTTTGACCCCGACTCAAAACAGATCGCTGAAGATCACATTAAAAAGTTTATCTTAGCCATAAGAATCCGCAATGTCGAACATGAAGACGTTGTCTGTAGTTTGTTCCCCTATACTTTTGAGGGCAATGCATCCACATGGTAATTTTCCCAGCAACCCCATACCATTGTTTCTTGGGAAAAGTTTGAGTCATGCTTTTTGGAAAAGTTCGGAGACGATAAGCCTCCGGAAGTCCTGGTCATGGACCTTTCTAGCTTAATAATGAACCCAAAAGAAAAAGTTAAATACTTTAATCAAAGATTCCTAACACTTAAAAACTGAATCCCTACAGATTCCATGCCCGCTGAGAATCTTATAATAGCATACTACACTAAAGCTTTGCATCAAAGTATATCTATTTGGGTTAAACGATCTAAGAAAGCCATTTTGTTAGAAGCCTTCGAGGAGGCTAGCCAAATTGAAAAATATATACTTAGTCTTAAAGACTCTACTAACAACGAAACAGAGACTAGTTCTTTTTCCAAAAAGAAGATTGAAATCCTCCCCAGACCCACTCAAAGTAAAACAGAACCTGAAAGCTCTGATTTAAAAAACTTAACTAAAGTTGTTCAAAAACTATCAAATCAAGTTATAGACTTAAAAAGGACGACCGAAGAAGATTCCTTGAGAAAAGGACCTTACAAGCCCCCATTCCAGAAGCCTTTTCCTACCAACCGACCTAATCCAACCACCGAAGGCCTTAATCTAGAAAGTCTGCAATGCACCCTTCAAATAATTCTAGAAGTCCAAGATAACTTGATGCCTCCTGAGATTCCTGAGGAGGTCATTTTAAGAAGAGGAGTCTTCTCCAAACATTTTTGGACACTTCTCGGATAACATCTTCCAAGATAATTTCAAGACAGTGCATCCCTATAATACTAGGAGTAAGACAACCAACAAACCTTCTGCCGAAAACACTACAACTTCGCCTCCAAAGTAGTCTAAATTAGTTGAGACTAAACAGAGTAATATGAACCCCAACTTAGATTATGATGTAGTTGAATATCTTAAAAAGTTGAGGGCTAACATTTCTGTTTATGAGTTATTGAAATTTCCATTTCTGCTACAAAAAATGTTACAAAATATCTCAGAGAATGGCAAAAATGGTAATTCAAGTGGTAATAAGGTTGTGCAGAACAATGTTCCTCAAAAGACTTCCACTAAAAACAATCTTGATCCTCAAGATAAAGGAAGCGTTCCTGTAAGTAATGTAAATAATGTAGATAAAGTAGCTTTAGAAACTGCTAGTAAAAAGCCTCAAGCTACCACTCTTAGTACTCGCAAAAATGTACCTCCATTTTTGTTAACTTTTGAAATATTTAATAGAAACGTGCACAATTGTATGGTAGACTCAGGAGTGTCATCCAATGTGATGCCATTGTCTGTTTCCCATAAGATTAACAAAGAAGTTGAACCATCTACTTTAAAAATCATACAACTTGATCGGACCAATGTTAAGGTTATAGGCGAACTAAAGAATGTGTTTATTAGATTATCGTCTAACCCCAAGGTTCATCAAGTCATTGATATTATTTTTGTGGATATTCCAGAAGTCTATGGTCTATTTTTAAGCAGGGACTGGTCAGAGCAACTACACGGCTATTTCAGGACAGATTGGTCTCATCTATGGCTTCCAGAGAACGACAAGCCCAACAAGATAAAGGTGAATCATGAACGCTACCTTAAGTTCACGATCATAGATTTGAACGATCCCAACGAACCATTTACAGCTTCTGCCGATTCACCTGAAGTACAAGGGATGGACACCTTCTTCGGCAATTTAATGGCTGAGGCTTCAACTATCACCAATCCTGAACAACAGTCCGATATTGTAGCATATGTGCAGCCAACAGCTTCCATGCCATGATCTCATGTACCTGATGGAAGTCAAATTTGGTCTCTTTATTTCGACAGGTCAAAGTCCAAAGAAGGAGTTGGAGCAGGCTGCATTGTTATCGATCCGACAGGTAACAAAACATTGATGGCATGTAGGTTAGAATTTGAATGTACTAACAACACTACAGAATATGAGGCTTTACTGCAAGGTCTCAGAAAAGATTTAGATATGAACATTCAAAATTTGACCGTCTTTGGCGACTCTGAAATAGTGGTTAGACAGGTAAGAGATTCTATCCACTGTCTGTCTCCGCATCTCAAAATCTACCAATCTAAGGTATGGAATTTAATGAATAAATTTGTCGCTTTCAATATAAATTCTATTCCTAGATTGAATAACTCTGAAGTAGATCTATTAGCTAATGTATCTTCTAAACTCTTTCTTGCAGAAGGCTTGTCCCCGGATGCATTCTCTATCGAGCTGTTATTCCGGCCATCAGTGCCCGACAACATCACGAACTGGAGAGTCTTTGACGACAATCAACAGATTATTAACTTTCTGCACATGGAAGAAACCTTTCAAGGCACGGTGATAGACAAAAACACGCATGACGACAATTTGTGTGATTTCATGGTAATACCAGATCCGAGAACTGTTGAATCTTCATCGGACATGGTAAACTCGATCCCTAAATATGTAGTTAGATTAGAGAAATTTTATGACCTTCAATATAAATTTAAAAAGATGGTCAAATGTAAAACCAATAGTTCCTCGTTATCTTATGAAAAAGTAAACTTAGGAACTAAGGACAATCCACAGTGCATTAATCTAGGGGTAGGATGTTCTCAACAAGAAAAAACTGCATTTATTGAATTGTTCAAAGAATTTAAAGATGTCTTTGCGTGGACGTATGATGACCTTAAAACTTTCGACCCTAACATCATACAACATGTCATTACTATGAATCCCCAAACCTTACCCTTTCAACAAAAATTGAGGAAGATGCACCCTAAGNGACAACCAACAAACCTTCTGCCGAAAACACTACAACTTCGCCTCCAAAGTAGTCTAAATTAGTTGAGACTAAACAGAGTAATATGAACCCCAACTTAGATTATGATGTAGTTGAAGATCTTAAAAAGTTGAGGGCTAACATTTATGTTTATGAGTTATTGAAATTTCCATTTCTGCTACAAAAAATGTTACAAAATATCTCAGAGAATGGCAAAAATGGTAATTCAAGTGGTAATAAGGTTGTGCAGAACAATGTTCCTCAAAAGAATTCCACTACAAACAATCTTGATCCTCAAGATAAAGGAACCGTTCCTGTAAGTAATGTAAATAATGTAGATAAAGTAGCTTTAGAAACTGCAAGTAAAAAGCCTCAAGCTACCACTCTTAGTACTCGCAAAAATGTACCTCCATTTTTGTTAACTTTTGAAATCTTTAATAGAAACGTGCACAATTGTATGGTAGACTCAGGAGTGTCATCCAATGTGATGCCATTGTCTGTTTCCCAGAAGATTAACAAAGAAGTTGAACCATCTAATTTAAAAATCATACAACTTGATCGTACCAATGTTAAGGTTATAGGCGAACTAAAAAATGTGTTTATTAGATTATCGTCTAACCCCAAGGTTCATCAAGTCATTGATATTATTTTTGTGGATATTCCAGAAGTCTATGGTCTATTTTTAAGCAGGGACTGGTCAGAGCAGCTACACGGCTATTTCACGACAGATTGGTCTCATCTATGGCTTCCAGAGAACGACAAGCCCAACAAGATAAAGGTGAATCGTGAACGCTACCTTAAGTTCACGATCACAGATTTGAATGATCCCAACGAACCATTTATAGCTTCTGCCGATTCACCTGAAGTACAAGGGATGGACACCTTCTTCGGCAATTTCATGGCTGAGGCTTCAACTATCACCAATCCTGAACAACAATCCGATATTGTAGCATATGTGCAGCCAACAGCTTCCACGCCACGATCTCATGTACCTGATGGAAATCAAATTTGGTCTCTTTATTTCGACGGGTCAAAGTCCAAAGCAGGAGTTGGAGTAGGCTGCGTTGTTATCGATCCGACAGGTAACAAAACATTGATGGCATGTAGGTTAGAATTTGAATGTACTAACAACACTACAGAATATGAGGCTTTACTGCAAGGTCTCATAAAAGATTTAGATATGAACATTCAAAATTTGACCGTCTTTGGCGACTCTGAAATAGTGGTTAGAAAGGTAAGAGATTCTATCCACTGTCTGTCTTCGCATCTCAAAATCTACCAATCTGAGGTATGGAATTTAATGAATAAATTTGTTTCTTTCAATATAAATTCTATTCCTAGATTGAATAACTCTGAAGCAGATCTATTAGCTAATGTAGCTTCTAAACTCTTTCCTGCAAAAGGCTTGTCCCCGGATGCATTCTCCATCGAGTTGTTATTCTGGCCATCAGTGCCCGACAACATCACGAACTGGAGAGTCTTTGACGACAATCAACAGATTATTAACTTTCTGCACATGGAAGAAACCTTTCAAGGCATGGTGATAGACGAAAACACACATGACGACAATTTGTGTGATTTCATGGTAATACCAGATCCAAGAACTGCTGAATCTTCATCGGACATGGTAAACTCAATCCCTAAATCTGTAGTTAGATTAGAGAAATTTTATGACCTTCAAGATAAATTTAAAAAGAAGGTTAGCTGTAAAACCAATAGTTCCTTGTTATCTTATGAAAAAGTAAACTTAGGAACTAAGGACAATCCACAGTGCATTAATCTAGGGGTAGGATGTTCTCAACAAGAAAAAACTGCATTTATTAAATTTTTCAAAGAATTTAAAGATGTCTCTGCGTGGACGTATGATGACCTTAAAACTTTCGACCCTAACATCATACAACATGTCATTACTATGAATCCCCAAACCTTACCCTTTCAACAAAAATTGAGGAAGATGCACCCTAAGATCGAAACGACCATTCAAAAAGAATTGAATAATCTCCTAAATGCTAAGATAATTTTTCCTGTTAGGAACACTCAATGGGTTTCTAACCTTGTCCCAGTTTGGAAGAAAAGTGGGGAAATCTGACTCTACGTCAATTTTCGAAACCTTAATAGAGCGTCTGATAAAGACAACTATCCTGTCCCACCCAGGGAACAGATCCTTCAACAGGTATCTGGTTCTGAGAGGCTATCCTTACTGGATGGTTTCTCGGGATACAACCAAGTCCTGATGTCTCCACTAGACCAACTTAAAACTACCTTCCGTACCCTGTGGGGCACTTATGCTTATCGAAAAATGCCCTTTAGATTGATTAATGCTGGTGCCACTTTCCAAAGAGCGATGGACATCACTTTCTGAGGCTTAATCAATCATTCCATCATAGTTTACTTAGATGATGTGACTATATTTTACAAAAACAAAAACGATCATCTAGCTCACTTACGAGCCATTCTACAGTGATGTCGTAAATACGACATCTCCTTGAATCCTAAAAAATCCATCTTTGCAGTAGAACAGGGTAAACTCTTGGGATTTATTATGTCAAGCGAAGGGATGACTATTGGCCCCAAAAGGACTCAAGTCATCGCAAAACTTCCCCCTCCTACATCCAAAAAATCTATGCAGTCTTTCTTAGGCCAGATTAACTTTGTGAGAAGATTTGTCCCCAGTTTCTCCGAAATGGTTAGGCCTTTGCAGAACCTAATTAAGAAAGACACCCAGTATCACTCTGGACCCTTAGAAATTCAAGATTTTAATGCAATAAAGAAGGCCATAATAGACACTCCATCTCTCATGAGCCTCGATTTTTCAGAAGACTTTACACTCTATACTTTTGTTTCTGACCATTCCTATGCCGCCGTCTTAACCCAAAAGAATGCCCAAAACAATGAAGTACCCATTTCCTTTATGAGCTCTGCTTTCAAAGGCACTGAACTTAATTACCCAGTGGTAGATTGGAAAGCTTATGTTGTTTTCAAAGCAGTCAAGCATTTCCGGTCCTATCTTTTGAAGTCTAGGACGAAAGTCATTCTCCCCTATCCAGCCGTAAGAAACCTGTTAGTGCAGAAGGAACTAGGTGAAAAGAGGTCTAACTAGGTTACCTCCTTGTAGGAGTACGACTTAGAAATCACCCCAGCTTAGATAGTGAGAGGCCAAGGGTTATGCAAGTTGGTTGCTAATTCAACAGCAGGACAACAAGTAGAAAGCGATACATCAAACCTAGGACAACATGATCAAAATCTAATCTATTGCGCACAAAACCCTGCCAGTCCTTGGTATGACGATATAAGATTATGTCTTGGACATGGTTCAACACCCCGTCACCTAGATCCCTCTAAAAGAAGAGAGTTGAGATTAAAGTCTGCCTCCTTTCATCTGGTTAATGGTATCCTGTTTTGTCAAAGTTTTGACAGCGTACTGATGCGTTGTCTTGAAAAGGACGAAGCAGAAAAAGTCTTGCTAGAGTTGCATGCAAGAGAAGCTGGTGGCCATTTTGGTGGTGAAACCACTGCTCATAAGGTTTTAAGAGCTGGTTATTACTGGCCCACACTTTTTAGAGATGACCATGCCTTGTGTCGTAAGTGTATTATTTGTCAAAAAGCATCAGGGCAGTTACAAAAACCAGCCTTTCCTTTGTAGCTCGTTTCAATAGATTCTCCTTTTCAGCAGTGGGGCCTCGATATCATAGGTCCAATCAACCCCCCGTCCTAGAAACAAAATTTTTTTATTGTGACAGCCACATATTACTTTACCCGGTGGTCTGAAGCTGCCACGTTAAGAATCGTCAACACCAGTTAGGTAATTGCCTTCTTAAACTCGAATATTATCACTTGTTTTGGTATCCCTGACTGTTTAGTATTCGATAACGCTTCTTACTTTTCCGCTCTTGAGATGAGCGAGTTTTCTTTGGAAAAATGAATCAAACTAAGTTATTCTGCTAGCTATTACCCCCAGGGAAACGGATTGGCAAAATCAATAACCAAGAACATGATTAAAATCATCAAGAGAGAGGTGGTTGAAAATCATAAAAATTGGCACAATGCACTGTTGAACGCGCTGTGGGCTTGATAGGGTAATGCCAAAAGCTTCTATAAGTAACTACCCCTTTTTTCTCATTTATGGTAGAGAAGAAATTCTACCACCTCACATTCTTCTTCCTTCGCTATAGTTGTCACAGAAAATCCAAGAAGAAGATTGTCCCCCTTTAGAGAACCAAATTAACGCTTTGATGAAGCTAGAAGAGGTAAGATCCCAAGCTAAACGTAAGTTAGATCAACATAAACTATTGTTTAAAAGCTGGTTCGATTCTAACTCTGCTTCTGATAGGAATTTTGAAGTAGGTGATCTCGTCATGAAATGGGACAAACCGCATGAGGGAAAGGAAGAGCACACTAAATTTCAAAACTTATGGCTTGGACCATTTTTAATTGCTAAAATGTTGGGTCCCAGTTCTTTTCGATTGCAAAATCTTGAAGGGCAGCCTAACACTTATCTGGTGAATGGCCAAGCCCTGAAAAGATACTTTGCTTGATGACATCCCTTGTATACTATGTACATATTTTTCTTTTTCGTTTGCTTTTTGTTTTTGATTTCCCCTTTAAGTTTATCAGTTTGTTTTTTTGGAAATACACATACCTGTATACTGAGCTATTCATGACAAAGAAAACAGAAACTTCCTTCGCTGAAATAACTGCTAAGAAAAATGTATAAACATCAATTGTATATTTCTGAAAGTTATATCTGTGATTGGCAAAAAGTCTGTTGTTTGAAAGAAGTTGACTGATTTCGATCTCTGAGTAAAGCTTGTCATCATCATCTATTATCTTTTTACATTGTCCNAAAGGACTCAAGTCATCGCAAAACTTCCCCCTCCTACATCCAAAAAATCTATGCAGTCTTTCTTAGGCCAGATTAACTTTGTGAGAAGATTTGTCCCCAGTTTCTCCGAAATGGTTAGGCCTTTGCAGAACCTAATTAAGAAAGACACCCAGTATCACTCTGGACCCTTAGAAATTCAAGATTTTAATGCAATAAAGAAGGCCATAATAGACACTCCATCTCTCATGAGCCTCGATTTTTCAGAAGACTTTACACTCTATACTTTTGTTTCTGACCATTCCTATGCCGCCGTCTTAACCCAAAAGAATGCCCAAAACAATGAAGTACCCATTTCCTTTATGAGCTCTGCTTTCAAAGGCACTGAACTTAATTACCCAGTGGTAGATTGGAAAGCTTATGTTGTTTTCAAAGCAGTCAAGCATTTCCGGTCCTATCTTTTGAAGTCTAGGACGAAAGTCATTCTCCCCTATCCAGCCGTAAGAAACCTGTTAGTGCAGAAGGAACTAGGTGAAAAGAGGTCTAACTAGGTTACCTCCTTGTAGGAGTACGACTTAGAAATCACCCCAGCTTAGATAGTGAGAGGCCAAGGGTTATGCAAGTTGGTTGCTAATTCAACAGCAGGACAACAAGTAGAAAGCGATACATCAAACCTAGGACAACATGATCAAAATCTAATCTATTGCGCACAAAACCCTGCCAGTCCTTGGTATGACGATATAAGATTATGTCTTGGACATGGTTCAACACCCCGTCACCTAGATCCCTCTAAAAGAAGAGAGTTGAGATTAAAGTCTGCCTCCTTTCATCTGGTTAATGGTATCCTGTTTTGTCAAAGTTTTGACAGCGTACTGATGCGTTGTCTTGAAAAGGACGAAGCAGAAAAAGTCTTGCTAGAGTTGCATGCAAGAGAAGCTGGTGGCCATTTTGGTGGTGAAACCACTGCTCATAAGGTTTTAAGAGCTGGTTATTACTGGCCCACACTTTTTAGAGATGCCCATGCCTTGTGTCATAAGTGTATTATTTGTCAAAAAGCATCAGGGCAGTTACAAAAACCAGCCTTTCCTTTGTAGCTCGTTTCAGTAGATTCTCCTTTTCAGCAGTGGGGCCTCGATATCATAGGTCCAATCAACCCCCCGTCCTAGAAACAAAAAACGTTTATTGTGACAGCCACATATTACTTTACCCGGTGGTCTGAAGCTGCCACGTTAAGAACCATCAACACCAATTAGGTAATTGCCTTCTTAAACTCGAATATTATCACTTGTTTTGGTATCCCTGACTGTTTAGTATTCGATAACGCTTCTTACTTTTACGCTCTTGAGATGAGCAAGTTTACTTTGGAAAAATGAATCAAACTAAAGTATTCTGCTAGCTATTACCCCCAGGGCAACGGATTGGCAGAATCAATAAACAAGAACATGATTAAAATCATCAAGAGAGCTGTGGTTGAAAATCATAAAAATTGGCACAATGCACTGTTGAACGCATTGTGGGCTTGATAGGGTAACGCCAAAAGCTTCTATAAGTAACTCCCCCTTTTTTCTCGTTTATGGTAGAGAAGCAATTCTACCACCTCACATTCTTCTTCCTTCGCTACAGTTGTCACAGAAAATCCAAGAAGAAGATTGTCCCCCTTTAGAGAACCAAATTAACGCTTTGATGAAGCTAGAAGAGGTAAGAGCCCAAGCTAAACGTAAGTTAGATCAGCATAAACTATTGGTTAAAAGCTGGTTCGATTCTAACTCTACTTCTGATAGGAATTTTGAAGTAGGTGATCTCGTCATGAAATGGGACAAACCGCATGAGGGAAAGGAAGAGCACACTAAATTTCAAAACTTATGGCTTGGACCGTTTTTAATTGCTAAAATGTTGGGTCCCAGTTCTTTTCGATTGCAAAATCTTGAAGGGCAGCCTAACACTTATCTGGTGAATGGCCAAGCCCTGAAAAGATACTTTGCTTGATGACATCCCTTGTATACTATGTACATATTTTTCTTTTTCGTTTGCTTTTTGTTTTTGATTTCCCCTTTGAGTTTATCAGTTTGTTTTTTTGGAAATACACATACCTGTATACTGAGCTATTCATGACAAAGAAAAAAAAAAATTCCTTTGCTGAAATAACTGCTAAGAAAAATGTATAAACATCAATTGTATATTTCTGAAAGTTATATCTGTGATTGGCAAAAAGTCTGTTGTTTGAAAGAACTTGACTGATTTCGATCTTTGAGTAAAGCTTGTCATCATCATCTATTATCTTTTTACGTTGTCCCTATTCCTTAAGGGAATGACTCAGAATATGTCTCCCTGTCTTAGGAAGTTGTTTTTATAAATAAAACATCTCTAGATCTTAATAAAGGACAGTTTAAAAAAAAAAAAAAATTGATGAGGTATGAAAAAAATATGTTAAAATATCATGATTTTCAGCATCACCTCACTCAACTATATATCTTTGAAGAAAAAAAAAACAAAATAAATTATTAATAGAGATGTGGGAAGTTCTTGTAAACCCGTCGAGATGCTGAACAGGTCTACTAGCAGTGGGTAAATGCATGCATGATGCCAATACAACTTCACTGGGGTACTGAACAGGCCCGCTGGCAGCAAAGCAATGTCGGGTACATGAAAATTTGCAAATAAGAAACCTCTTAATGTCCTTTATTCTGATCTAGAACTTTTTGGCAGGATACAGATGTTAGACTGGGTTAAATGACAACCCTGTCGAGGCTATGGACACCTGCTGGCAGCAGTGGCTCTATCAACAGTATTGGATATTTTATCTTTAATATCGTGACTCACTGGTCTTAAGACTGTTATCTATTTTCATCTTTTAAAACACTGCTGGAATAGTTGGTTAATGATGATGTTTATACGATTTTCTGGTTGTTGTTTTTGAGTTGGAATTATCTTTGCTGTCCTAATCTGAATTTGTTCTTTTGGCAGAGATAACTGCTTCTACGAGTGTGTCACCATTGTTGGCAGCCAATTCACATTTTTCCACTGTCTTATAAGCTTCCTACACCATTGTTTTTCAAACCTTAATTTTTCGTCGCAATTCTCAAATGAAACAACACTTTTATTTTTGCATTATTTGCACACTTGCCTTCCTTTTTGTTTTCATGACTGTAAGCGTGAAAACTTGGTCTTTCGAAGTCGCATTAAAATCATTATTGAATTGTCGTTATCATTCATGTCGATATGCCCATTGCGTTTACATTTTACTTATCATTATGTAGTTTGCAAAGACCTTTTGATCTGTACTCATTTGACATTCTTGGATTGATTGTGTGATTTGAGTGTTTGAGTTTGTGATGCATTGATGTTTGGATTTACATGTTATTTGATCACTCCACTTGGCACATTGGTATACATAAAACACATTGGCACATTGTTTAAACTCTTGGTATAAATCATTCTATACAACGCATGTCACATAGTCAAAGCATTGGTATTGATTTCGATTTATTTGTTTGGTTTTGAGACTATAACTATTGCTTGCGCGAATGGTTTATCCACTAACCAAAGGTTTTGATTGATTGAAATGGCATAGTTGTAACACTTATGCATTGATATTTGAATAGTTGAAAGCGTCGACGGTTGTACCATTGGTAATGACTATTATGCATGACAAACAAATATCTCCACCAACTTCGCACGATGTCATTAATGCCTCCCCTTATCACTGTTTCACCTCTTCTAGCATCGGTAACCCTTTGAGTGTTTTTCTCCTGTGTGTGTTGCGTTCAAACCCTGGCTCATTCACATCGCTTACCGTGAACCCTGTTTATGGCACCCGTGGTGTGAATTGAGCCGAACGACAGTCAAGCCTTGCTACTGTTCGATAACGCCCGGAAAGACTTAGAGGATAGTGGTTGGCTCACATTTGTACAACGGTTTGAGGGTTTTAATCTATTTGTTGCACAGTAGTTCACCCTGACTTTTGATGGGTGTAGGGCCAAAGTAGGTGACATTCAGCTTGAGCTGAATGAGGAGTTCATTAGCTCTGCTACAGGGTTAGCGTCCACGGGCCAACAATGGTTTAAAAACTCTAAAGTGGAAGAGGTGCCATGGCCTTTGTTGTTCGTCTCTTGAAAGGTTACATCCTATGACAGAGGTATGCCGATTTCCACGCTTAAACCAAGATGGCATGATCTTTTGATGGCGGTTAAACAATTCGTGACCTGTGAGGGTCGATATGGACTGGTTTTTCTTTATCACCTTCGAATGTTAATGAATTTTATGGGTTATCCATTGAATATGCCTTTTTATTTCCAGCGAAGTCTTTATAAAATGGCTAAGAGGTTTAAAAGAGAAAAGGCCGATAGTAGCTTGTTCCACCATGGCCTAATCAGAATCATCGTTGTTCATCACTTGAATCTCCATGGTGATAGTTGGCAAGCTTTAATCTCTCGGAATGGTTTTGTGGATACAGAGCCTGTCCAAATTGACAAGCTCGTGGTTAGTGTGAATAAGGTCGGGCCACCCGTGCCTTTCCATGCCCTTCTACCCTCTCCTAAACCCTTGGCCAACCCTGATATCGATCTACCCGACATCGCAATAGACAAGACAGAGGCTGTTAAAAATCCTGTGAGAAAAAAGGTCAAGGGAAACCCTACTATCGACGACAAAGGTAAAAAGAATTCTTGACTTATCTCAAGAATGGATAGAAATAAACCTAAACCTAATGCTGAGCAGGAGCCCATAGTCCTTAGTGAAGACTCGGACTTTGACATCGAACGCTTCCTAGCTAGTGAGTACCCTTACTCTCAAGGTTTGTGCTCCGAGCCACCCTATGATTTCATTTCTAATTTTCCCCCGTGCCTAAGGAACAATCCCAATTATCCAGGGATTAAGCTACCTAACGAAACCCTCAGCGATGTAACCAAACCCTCACCTGCATTTTCGAAGCTCGGTCATCATGTGATCAGTGTGATGTGTGGTTGGAACGATACTATACAGACGTTCCCTTACTTCAATCGAAAATCAAAGCGTTGGAAAACCAAGTTACAGTGTTGACTAGTGAAAGGTACAAGCTTCGAGCTAATGATAAGAAGCAGAAAACCACTGGTTCCATTGTTTTTAGGAATGTCGAATCGTCTACAGTCGTCGTCAATTCCAAAATGTTATGACCAAGTTGTTTGCTCATCATCCAGGTATGAATTTTGATATCAATTTCGTTTTATCAATTGCTTGGATTAATATAGTGAATCGATTTTTGAGTTTGATAAGTCTGTTTATTATTTGAAATGACTTTGACATGGTTTGACTATCAAAATGGTTATAAAATTGAATATGGTTATGATTTTGTTATACGATTTGATCGTGCCTAGTTCAACAATTAATTGGTTTTCGATTGGATTTGATTTGTTTGTTTGTTGGGTTGAGTTAACGAAATCAATGGTTTTCTTTCGATTGGATTTGTTTGTATCCAACTTGAACAAGAGTTTTTATGCGAAAATTAGAACACGGTTCTGTTTTGATTTAATATTATGCTGTTGTCATTGGATATCAACTGCTCTGATTTCGTTCTTGTGATTTGATTTTTAAAACGGTTTCATAGTAATTGAATTGGCTTGATAAATATGATGTAGCCTATTAAAAACGACTCTGTTCTGTCAACATTTTCGTTTGGATTTGGATTATATCTGACCTGTGCTAAAGATCTTTGCACCCGAATCATGGAATTGTTTTGATCCACAACGAATTTGTCAAACTCCAACTATTCGATTCGCTCTTGTTTGGATTGGATTGATTTTATGAGTTAGATTCACATCAAAAATAGACTTGATGCTGCTCTATTGATTTTAATTTTCAAAACGAGTTTGTTAACCCAAATCGACTTATGTTATCTCTGTCGAATTCGTGTAAGAAAATTCGGTTAATAGTTTGTTTTGAAATGAATTCAAGTAATAATTTTGTGGACTGTAAATTGATTGTGTTCATCCCCAATTGGTGATAATGAACGATTAAAAAAAGTCCTACAGATCCTGTTATCAACCAATTGATTCCACGATGATTTCATTTGTGATAATTACATACTAGTTTTGATTCGCTAATAGCATGGATTGTTTGTTTATGTTAAATATGGTGCGATCAATTTTGAAAATGATCTGGTTGATTCGGTTTGAATTCGAAGTGATCTGTGGGTAGATGAAGCAATTTTTGTATTGATTTCAATTCATCCATGAATTGATTTCACTGTTGTCGGTTATTCAATACGATGTTGTTTACCCGAATTGGTCAAAACAGAGTGTATCTATCTCTGTCATCATTTGATTTAGTTTGTTCAATTTGCATACAAGTGTTGATTTGCATGAGGCTTTTAGCAATCAAATATATTTTAATAGTTTGAATGTATTTTCTAAAATTTGAATTGATTTTTAATACGATTCTGTGTTGGATTAAGACCAGCTACAAAATCGCAAGATTCTGTAGCTAGTCTATAGAATTAGATTTTTATCATTTTCATTAACAAAGTATCCTCCTAACTTGTCCATTTTTGACCCCTTTCAAGTACATTTGAATTGCATTGGACATGCTGTGGAAGTCTAGGAGATATTTGTGTGATATAGTTTTATTTTAGGTTGTTAGTTTAGTCAAAC
Organism: Picea glauca; assembly: GCA_000966675.3. Classification (NCBI taxonomy): domain Eukaryota; kingdom Viridiplantae; phylum Streptophyta; class Pinopsida; order Pinales; family Pinaceae; genus Picea; species Picea glauca. Next base: position 115,292 of record JZKD02S1602406.1, read on the forward strand.
TTGGGATATTTTCCCAGATTTATGTAAAACGTTTTGATAACTTCCAAAGGGTTGTTTTACCCTGTGGAAGGTCTTTAAATACTTATTATTTTTTGTAATAAGGGGCATACTCACTTGTGTGAGAACCAGGCTATGGATTTCTAATACAAACTAAGACGAGAGTCGATGTTATTGCTACAGCTTTTGCTTTCAATATATAAATCTTTTGTTTCATGTTTTATGCATGTCAGTTTGCAGTTTATTATAGACTACTTTAGCTATCATAATTTATTGCAGGATGATATGATTTGATTAATGTGCTATCCATAATCTGATCTCTTTCATTATTTTTAAAAGTACACCAATTACTTTGTTTTAGTTAATGAATCACAGATTTCTCTTCTTCGTTAATTGAATCATTACGTATAGATCTTTACATACAGGTTTATCTAACTGTGAAGATTTATAAATCATTTGGTTTCTGTAATTTTTATGTCTTGTTTGTCCTGTAATCATATTTGAAGAGCACTGGAGCTTTTGTTTACAAGAATCTCCTGGATAATTCGGTGCGGGTTTCCTCCCTCTGGTCAGCTAAGAAAATCATTACATGCAGGACAAATCTGTAACGTTTCTCCAGGTCAGTTTGTTATTTATTTGTTGGTTAATTTGTTAGTATAATTAAGTAGTTTAGTTAGATATATGTGTAGTTTGGATTTGTAGTTAGAGTTAGTATTTTTAGTTGTTTAGTTTAGTTAGTTTTTGTTTTATTTCTTTTCATAAAATTATAAAATCAAAAACAAAAAACAATAGCTCTCATTGTCTTAGGACATAATACAAATGAGTTTTTCAGGTTTTCATTCAAATCTGTAAATTGTAAATATTGTATATTTTGTGAATAAGATTTATTTCTGTTAGTAGTTAGATATTTAATTTCTTAGAGTTAGTATAGTTTTAGATAGTATATTGTATATATAAAATAGTTATATTTTTTTTAGTTTGTTTTAATAGTTGTTTTTAGTTAGATTAGTTAATTTAGAGTAGTTTTATTTTTTGTTTTCTTAGGACCATAGATCAGCTAACAGATCCGCTAAACCCATCAGGGTGGTTCATCCCAAACGTCTTGGGTTATTAGACAACCCCAGACCAGTTCCACTCTCCCAATTGATGGACACTCAATTTCGCCCATCAACAGACTGCTGCCATATTTTTATGATATCCATGGTGCCCAACATAAGGCACGTTATGAATTTCTCTCAGAATCACAAGTTTTAAATCATGAACGTTAGGTACATAAACTCTGATCTTGTACATAAGTATTCCATCAGTCTCTAACTTATAACTTTCCACTTTCTCTGGAATCTTATCTTGTTGTAGCTTCGCTACCAATTCCTTGTACTGTAAATCTTCCCTTGCATCTTCCAAAACTCTTCTCTTTATATCGGTTTGATACATGCTAATGGTTTTAGCATGTAATTCGTGTACTCTTCTGTCGAGTGCATCAACCACTTTATTCTCCTTCCCTTTGATATGCTTGATATCAAAATCGTATTCACAGAGAAACTCCAGCCACCTACTCTTTCTAGTGTTCAAGGTTGGTTGATAAAACAAATACTTCAGACCATTATGGCCTATTCTCAATTCAAACCTCCTTCCCATGAGGTAATGTCTTCATTTCCTCAGAGCGTGAAGGATGGCCGCTAACTCCAAATCATGAGTTGCGTAGTTCCTTTCATGCTCTTTCAAATTTATGGATTCATAACAAATTACAAATCCATTCTGACTGAGGAATCCTCCTAGTCCTTCTTTGCATGCTTCTGTGCATAACAAAAGATCTTCGTTTGGATCTACGATCCTTATAATTGGAGCACTGGTTAACAATTGCTTCAATTGCTGAAATATTTTATCACAATCTTCTATCCACTAAAACTTCTTCTCCTTCCTTTGCAAGGTAGTGATAGGGTGATCTAACCTCGAGAACCCTATGATGAACCTTCTGTAATAACTAGCTAGACCCATAGAGGATCTTACTTTTGTCACATTCTTGGGTGCTGACCATTCTTTGATGGCCTCAATCTTTTCAGGATCTACCGCTATCCCATCTTTCGAAATAATATGCCCCAAGTAATGGATCTACTCCTGATAAAATGAGAACTTGCTCAACTTGGCATATAGTTGGTGTTGTCTTAGCACCTACAACACCATCCTCAGATGTTTTTCATTCTCTTCCTGTAACTTGGAATACACCAGAATTTCATCCAGGAAGACTATGAAAAGCTTGTCTAGATAGTCCCTGAATACACCATTCACCAGGCACATAAAAAAAACAAGAGTGTTTGACAGCCTAAATGACACCACTGTGAACTCGTAATGACCATACCTTTTTCTAAAGGCAGTCTTGCTGATGTCTTCATCCTTTATCCTTACCTGGTGATATCCTGATCTGAGGTCTATCTTCGAAAATATCTTTGCATCCTTCAACTGATTGAAGAGGTCATCAATCCTCAACATAGGATACTTGTTCTTTACAATTACCTTGTTCAGCTTTCTGAAATTGATACACAATATCAGCGTTCTATCCTTCTTCTTCACGAACAGAACCAGGGCAGCCCAAGGTGGCACACTTGGGCGTATATACCCCTTCTTCAAAATTTATTCAATCTACAATTGCAGTTCTTTCATCTCTGGCATACCCATTTTGTGAGGAGATTTCGATACTAGAGTTGTGCCAAGCATCAAATTTACATAGAAGTCAATATCTATTTTCAGAGGTCATCCTGGTACTTCCTGAAATACATCCTCAAACTCTTTTATTACCACATGATATCTAATACCTAACACCTTATCCTTAGGTGTTTCCTCCACATGGGATGCAAACACTTGACATCCTTTTCTGTAGCACTTCTTCAGTTGCATTGCTGAGATTTCTCTGATAGCAACTGCTCTGAGAATTCCTTGGACTATTTTCCGATTCCCTTCCTCATCTAGACAAGTGAATGCCTTGTTATGATAGTCCAGGATGGCATGGTGCTAGTCCAACCAGTCCATCCCAATTAAACAATCATAAGATCCTAAGGGAAGAATGTTCAATTCAACCTTCATGCTCAGTCCATTTATGTCCATAGCACAAGACTTAACCAACTCAATGACTTTCCTCTTGGTTCCTGTAGCCATTTTCACTAACTAATATTTTTCATGTTTGCTTCTTGACAAATGAAAAATTTCCACCACTCTAGGATCTATATAACTGTGGCTTGCCCCTAAATCAATTAAAATAGTAAATGGTCGGTTGTTAATCATACCTTCCACTTCAATCATCTGAAACTAAAATTCAACTTTCTTATTGTCCAGGGATGCATAAATTCTTGGCATTCTACTGCCCATGTCCTCCACTGTTTTAGCCTGCTGAACATTGTGGACAGCTCTCACTTTATCATTTCTATGGGGGAAATCTATGTACCTATGGTTTCCTTTACAACCCCAACACTCCATAGGTTTCTGTTTTGTCATTTGTTTGCCCATTTCATCCTTTGTAGGTTCTCTAAAAGATGGTTGTCCTTGAGGACTGTTTCTAAAAACGGGTGTCTTAGTTCTTTTATTCCTCTGATCCATTTTGAATTTCTTCTTGTATTCCCAAGCCTTCTGGAAAGTAGGCTTTTCTCTTTGTTGTTCATATAAACAGTTCTCCCTCCTTATCGTTTCTTCCATAGTTTTTGGGTCATCATACTAAATATTTCCCCCAATGTAAGGTGGAAATCCACTTAGATACCTTTGAATCTTCACAGTCTCATCATTAATGAATGGGACATACTTCAACAATTCTAGAAACCTTCGTTCATACTCATCAATGGTCATGTTTCCTATCTTGAGTTCAAAGAACTCTTTCATCTTTATATCATAATATCTCTTAGTCAACGAATTCTTCTCGAAATACCTCTTGAATTATTTCCAAGTGATATCTTTCTCTCTAATGTGTTGTACCTGCACAAGATGTTCTCACCACATGGATGCCTTTCCCTTTAGTTGATACATTGAAATTCTTCCTTTTGCATGAGAGGAATAATTCTATAGCTGGAAATATTTCCTCATGCCAAGAAACCATGTTTTGTCATCTTCCTCCTTCTTATGTTCTCCATCAAATGTAGGAGGCTTAATCTTATTCATTTTTCCCCTCATCTCATCCACTCCAGATCTCCTATTCTTTTTGGTAGGAGATGGGCTTGAACTACCGTGTGCCCTTCTCTTGGAGTGAATTTTTGAGTGATGATGGTGTCTACCAGCACTCCTTGATCTTCTCCCCTCAGCAGTTCGGTGACTCCCTGTTCTTATTGAGTCACTCTCCTTATCCAACTTCTTTTCTATTCTCTCCAAACTCTTTAACAACTTTACATTGAATTCTCCTTCTTTTTCATGGGTTTTCCTGAGCTTTCTGCTATCTTCTTAGCGAGTTTGGGCATCTCTCTGCAATTTTTCAATGATCTTCCTCAAATTTCCTTCCTTATCTATCTCTTTTCCATGCCCATTGGATTTCGATCCTTCAACTCCCAAGTGGATGTCCATTCCTTTAGCTTCATTTTCTGAACTGGAATCATTCTGTGTCTCTTCCATTTCTTTGCACTTCATTGAAATTCTAATCGGTTCTGGCACTCATCAAACTTATTCAATCACAACGTGAAAACAACCAAAATTTGTCAGGCCATCTCTCCTTAACTAATTCCACACAATCAAAACCAATCTGATTTAAGAAAACGTTTCGATTTCATGAATTTTTCGAGCTCTACTCGGCTATGTGACTTTTGGGTGATAACCCCCTCTTTCTTAGTCCCTAACCCATGTGATCATGGGTCATGAACAAATGATAAACTACTAGGCACTACTCGAGATTTCGGCCTTCGGAGATTTCAAAGCACACACAACTATCTCTCAGAGTTCTGATTACCAAACTCACGAAGTCGGGTGGATCAACAGTCCACATTTACCCAACATCCAACAACTAGAATCTGCTGTGGTCTTTCCATCCTCGATTTTTTTCGGGACATCGGGACTTCAGACCTCAGGACTTCGGGACTTCGAACCTCGGGAGTTCCCAAACTTGTTTCTTCCCAATCTTCTGACATCTGAAATTTTGATCTACTTTACCCTTCAGGCCCACGTAGTACATCTTTCACCAACTAAGGTGGTGGAATGTGGCAGATATAGGAAGGCCCACGTCACCTTCAACGACATCATCTAGTCCCACTATGTTCACTTTACATTTCGGAGTTTTGGGCATCAGAAGTTTGTGCATCCACACATCTCATTTCTCCCAATAGCTGAAATCGCAAAATTACGATCTACCTTCTGATTGATCCAACGGTCAAGTTTTCATCCTCTGCTCCACGGTGTAGATCTTTTCGAGACATTGCAGTTTTGGGTGTTGGGAGTTCATGCACCAACACATCTCACTTTTCTCGATATTTGAATCCCCGAAAGGTTTCCAAGATAACTCTCCTGCACCTTCTCCAGATCGGATGGTTGTGAGGGATCTTCTTTCCTCCCGAATAGATCCTACGACTCCAACACTTTTGGTGTTGAGATCTCTCTCTCCCTGTAGCCATATACCACACCAGTTGTGGTTTTATGATACCACTACTCCTCCTGAGCTTTGTAACACAACCAAGTGACTCCTTGGCACTCCAAAACATTCTATGGTCCAAAAATTGGTTCTTCCAAACACAATTTCCACTCAATACCTTGGGTCCGAAGACAACTTATCCAACCCATCCATGCTCAACGTTGAAAACATGGCTCAGAACTAGAATTTTGTCTACTTGGACAACAATTCTTTCTGAATTTCTTTCTTCAACTTCCATGACTAGCATGGCCCATCCAGGCTCAGTGTTGTAACCTTGGCTCTGATACCACATTGTAACATCCCTGGCCACCAATAGGCCAGGCAATTCTACTAAACACAACCTTAACTTATCCTTTTGAGCTTTGATACCATATTGTAACATTCCTGGCCATCAAACCACTTGTCGGACAATGCTACTATGCAGAACATTCGCATACATGTATATAGAACATGCATATTAAATCTAATTAACATATTTTTCTAAACAACACAGAGTAAGCACAAGATTACTACTAATATACATCATCAATGTCATTAACAATAATTCATGTGCACAATAGAATACATGATAACATATATGCATCACAAACATGCAAAACATAATATTAAGCACAACCTGATACTTATCTTTGAAACTGTAGTAAATCCACCAACTGCGTACAAACCTTCCATGAACCTCCCAGCCTTAGACTATGCTTCTCATCACTCTCAATAGTAGGTAACCCTCGAGATAGGACTAAGCTCCATCAAGCAGGGAATCCTAGGCTAGGCAAGGTCAACAGAAGACACATAGTTACAGAGGAAGGATTCTCTCCCAGGAGCCACTTATGCCCACTAATCATAAACTCTCATTCCCCACATGCCTATCCCACCGTAGGAGTATATACCTTCACTATCACTAAGACAGTCCTTCGACTGCTAAACCTACCTTTCCTTGGGCTTCAACAATAGACCAAACCAAAAGTCTCAGAGCTCTATAGAAGCTACATAACCCCTTCCAGGAGTTCTCACTTCCTTCGTTCACTCTCTCACCTGGAGAAAGTCGCTCATAGGCTTGGAAACCTGCCTCTTCAACTGTAACCACCCCCCTCACCTGGAGAGAGTGTTACACATAGGCCAGAAAACCTTCTTCCTTCAACTTAGTTTCCAACACAGTCAAGCAACCATGAGGTTCAACACGAACATACACTGGCTAGCAAGCCACACATAGTCAAGCAATGCATGGCCACAACATTCCACTAGGAACACATACATGGGCTTCTCAAAACTGGTGATAGATAGATGCTATAGTCATAACAAGGCTCAACAATTATGGGACATTCAATTTTCCCAACCAACAATGCAGGACAGACTCTCGGCTCTGGTTTCAAAGATGCATGAGGGTGTACAGAGAACCCACGCAGAGACTTAATAGTTCATGTAAGAATACCCCAGAAAAAACACCCAAAACAAAGGTCGGTCATGGAAACCCACAAGTTCAGATGAAGGATATAGAATCAGAGGTTGAACCCCCAACATGGCTCCCTTCTCTAGTTTTAACTGCATCTGCCTAGGTCGATACATGTCTCTATGGGGCTGAATTCTCCCCATTTTGCACATGTTCCGCCTTCCAAGGACTTAGGATAAAACATAAACATTTACATAGCTTTGGAATAATATTTAATTATTATCCCCAAAGTCTTAAGATCTTAAGCTTAGCCCTTCTCCCAACTGTTCACCCCCCTCTCCCTTACCCAAACTTTGTGGAAGCTTAGTCCCCCATCACTCATTCATCATGGTCGGTCCACACGCAGAGATGTTTTTATATTAATAATGTGCATCATTACATGTAGAAAAATCAGGCTCTTGGCCTTCAACACTTAGGCTCTCTGGACTAATAAACACATAATCCCACCAACTTATATAAACTTGGATCACTGGCCTATAAAACATAATTACAATTCATAATGTAATTGGATCACATCCTTGGGGTATTAAAAGATTCATATGTGATCTCCCAAATGTGTTTCTTATTTATGTTTTCACTGGAAAAATTGTGAAAAAACTTTGTATTTAAATCCCCACATTTCATCCAAATCGCATTGCTCCTCTGTCTCCAAAGTTCCTCTTTCTGGAGTAGAAGTGTGTTCCTTTCAGATTCCAAAGACTTTAGTTGATGCTCAGTAGAAGGTTCTAAACCGTCCCTATGTGAAAAATAACATGCCATCCTCAGTTCCTCCTCCAAGAACTCAAGTCAAAGGTACTTTTCATGGCTATGACGCCTAGCCTAGACTTTAATATGGTTCTTTAAGACTTTAAGTTTCCAAACAAAATTGTGTTGAAGATCCGAATCCGCCAGGAAAATGGGATCTTCCCAAACTTCTTTGACCATCACAGAGAAATCATCCTCCAACAACTAGGTCAAATTCAATTTGAAAGGGTAGGCCACCTGAGATGGTTGAAGATCAAACTGTGCTAAAATCGCTGCATGATCCGAGAAGAAAGGAATCTCCACCCATGATCGATAATGGAAAATTGAACTTAAAAAGGATTCTGAAACCAAAAAACAGTCCAACCGCTTTGAGATACTATCAGCCCCTGATCTACCATTTCTCCATGTAGGAGTCACAACATCCGGTATCAGATCAACCAAATGATTATCCTGTAGGAGTTGTTTGAAAAAACCCACCAAGTTATCTATATGATTCGTTGCACCCCAAATATGTTCTGTACCGGTAGTAAAGTTTAAATCACCTGCAACAATAATGTTTTTAGAAGCTAGTAAACCACTAGTCACCACTTGATCCCAGAAAACTCTTTTGCCATTACAAGGGCCATATACATTTAGTAAAATAATACTCTTACCATTTTCTAGAGTGGAACCTGTTAAAACGATACCCCCACAACAAAGAGTGGGTTCCAAAGTAAACTTGTTTGGGTCCCATGCCACCAAGAGACCAATGGAGGAACCAACAGAGATAATGACACAAGACTGTAAGTTTTAAACATGTGAAGTAAAGCAATGCATATAGATTCTTAAGCAAAACATAATGTAATCAATGGCTCATACACAGAATACACAAAGATTTTATACTAGAAACCCTCAACCGGGAAAACCTTTCCCATATTCATTATATCAAATTTCACCATTCACCATACAATATATACAATGTTTTTAGGTATTCCGTAGATACCAAAACCCTAATCTCTTAATCCGAGAGTAATTTAGAAAACCGCTAAAAATAACAAAATACACTAAAAATAGCAAAAACCAGGGGGGGGCATATATACCCCTCCCGAGACCCCCCTAGGAAAGTGCTTGGCACACACAACACAAAGAGAAATAATATAAGGATCTTCAGATGCAGTTGTTGAATCTGATGTGCCCACACACACACATGCAAATAATATAACACATACCCAACATTCTCCCACTTGTTGTTTTTTTTTCATCCAGGGGTCCAGGGGATTATATAGTCAACAATCCAGGCCAACAATGCCCATTGTTACTCTACACCAAGAGAACTTTTCTATGCTCACAGACTTTGTCAATGAATCTTCAACATTCTTAAAAGTGTCAACCTTTTCCAGCAACACCTTCTTTTCCTCAACCATGTCTCTCACAAAGTGATATTGAACATCGATATGCTTTGTCTTTGAATTATAAGCTGGGTTCTTTGCCAGGAACATTGCACTCTGACTATTACAATCTAATCTCACTACTTGTTGTACCAACCCAATACCTAAACACAATCTTTGTAACCATATTGCTTCCTTTCTTGCATGAGTGGCTGCCATGTATTCAGCTTCTGTAGTTGAGAGTGCCACTACAACCTGTCTTTTTCTCATCCAACTGATTTCTCCTCCAAATAGGTTAAACACATACCCACTTGTATATCATCTATAATCTAGATCTTCAGCCCAGTATGCATCAACAAAGCCATGTATGTCCACCACTTTGTCCAATCCTGGTCTTCCTTGGTAGTACAATCCATAACTGGTAGTGCCACGAAGATACCTGAAGACCCTCTTTACTGTTGTCCAATGATCCTTCCCCAGTTTTGACATATACCTGCTCAAAACTCCCACTACATGTGCAATGTCCGGTCTAGTATAGACCATTGCATACATCAAACTACCAACTGCAATAGCATACAGAACATGGGACATGTCCTCTTCTTCTTCCTGTGTCTTGGGACACTGATCTACAGATAATTTAACACCTATAGGAATAGGAACCTTGACTAGTTTAATTCCATGCATATTAAACCTCTGCAATATCGTCTCAACATATTTTCTCTGATTCAACCAGATTTTCATGTTTGCACGATCTATTTTAATCTCCATTCCCAGAATGAAGTTAGCAGCACCGAGATCCTTCATGTCAAATTTGGAGGATAGCTGTGATTTCACCTCCTTGATAACATCCATGTT
>JZKD02S1602406.1:133343-161353 GCA_000966675.3 Picea glauca
AATATATATATATATATATATATATATGTATATGTATATGTATATGTATATGTATATGTATATGTATATGTATATGTATATGATGATGATGATGATGATGATGATGATGATGATGATGATGTTGATGATTAACGTCCACTAAGACCGAATTGGTATATCGGACCTTACGAGGGTAAGTGATTACTTGCGATTCTTTAGAATTTTGTTTCTGTGCTAGAAACGCATTAAGAGAAGCTTTCCAAGATCACCATACTTTTATTGAGTTGGTCAAGAAGGTTGGTAATATGACAAATATTTTGAAAATAAGATCTAATATGGGTATAGGTTGAACAATCTAAGAGAAAGTACTTTTCATCTTCAACCTTCTTAATGTCACAAAAATAACACTCTTTCATCCCATGATATTTTAAAAATTGACCAAAACTTAATTATATATATATATATATATATATATATATATATATATATATATATATAAAATAACAATTATATTTTTTTTCAAATTTTTTTCAAATTTGATAAAATCAATTACTTAAATTATTACATAAATCAATATATCATTTAAATTAAAAGTAATAAAAATTTATTTTTTATATTTTAAAAATGCAAATTCCAAACCATAAATATTCCAAAATGTCTAAATCTTAATAAAACATTTTACATATAAGTCAAGATTTCACATATACAACTTCTATCCTATAGGATTTTACAAGGCTACCCTAATAGTATGGGCCCACCACATAATCCCTTAATTGTATGTGTGTGAGATGTAAAAAGAAAAATCTAACATGTATTTTAACTATGTTCTAATATTTGTTTCAATTTGCTTTATCTGCTACTCACTCCACAATTATTTGATCCTTTTACATTGACTTTGTTTTAATTTGTTTTATCTGCTACTCACTCCACAATTATTTGATCCTTTTACATTGACTTTGAACATTAGATATTATAAATATATTTATGTTACTTTATATTTAATTTTTATTTAATATTATTTTGATTGGAATATTAATATTATTTAAAAAAAATTGGGTTGACATTCTCCGGTACTACCCACGGACATGTGTGCACATGATCTTATTGAGGTGGATGCGCGTAGAAAATTATATGTACATACTTTAGACTGATACACACAACTAGAACTTAGTTGACATGACTAAAAGTCTACTGAATGTGCAAAGATGAACCCACAAATATAAAGCATGAGATTAGAGTTAAAATGAACTCACAAATTTTTAAAATTCATTCAATAATAAGGTCGTATGCAAAATTTACGACCGTAGGAAGTTGAGGTACCAAATTACACCAACTTACCCATAGGGCCCACATGACTTTTGGCGTTTCACCTTCTAGGGTTAGGTTTTTGGATGTCTAGTGTTTTGGAATTCATGAGTAATATGAAAAGGGCATATGAAGCCTCATTGTAATCCATTTTGCTCAGATGAATGCATGTAGCAACAAGATATCTTCTTAGATATAGCTACCACCATTCGAGCATGTTTCAGTTCTGCAGTTTTATAGTTTCAGCCTATTTCATTATTTAATAGAATATATTGTTCACTGGATACTTGTGTTATTATTCCTATCTCTATTTTTATTGTATTTAGTATGTTATTCAGTTCATTCCGCTCCTAAATACAGATCAATTTTAGCGCCTCATATCTTTCACAAAGCAGTATAGAAGGCTATCATTGCAGAAGAGGAGATCAATAGTAGTGGATAGAAAAAACCACTAAGGCCAACTGAATCTATAGTTCCAAGGACAACACCACAACAGTTAGCTAGCTGACCCGCAGTAGTGCGCAAATATGCACTAAGAGGACCGTATTTTGCAATTCCTCGATGCCCAACTATCAACCAGAGAACACCATATCAACCACCTACCCAACAACAATACAGATCAGTACAAAAAAACCGATCAACACCTCAAAACAATAGACCTCAGAGCAGTAAATACCCAATATGGAAGTAGGAGCCAAGGTCCTAAGAGGGGGTGTTGGACATGTGGAGAACTGCATTATCAGAGAGACTTTCCCTAGGAGCAGAAGGGATCTAATAGAGCTCAGAGTCAGATGATTGTGGGGGATATGGGCAAGGCCCATAGGATACATGTAGTGGTGAATAATCACCAGGCATACCACTAGCCTACAATGCTTGAGACTACAAGTAAAGTTAATAATAAAAAAAAATTCAATTTTAATAGACCCAGAAGCAACTAATAGTTTTATTTCTCATGTTGCATTCAAAATATTAAAGGTAAAAGCTATTGAACAGAAATAATTTGGTGAAGTTGAGATGGCATCTGAAGAAAAACAAAGATTTGGAGGACTAGTGAAGGATTATGATATTGACTTAGGTGAATGTATATCTAAGGTACCATTATATATCACAATTATAGGATATTATGATATTGTGATTCGTAAGGATTGGTTGGAGATGTATGAGGCAATCTTAGACTATAAGAAAAATAAGTTATCTTTTGTGGATGACTTGGGACATAAAAAAAAAATTAGTTTGAAGGAACCAAGGGGTGTCCTTAAGATTTATAACTTCCTTACAACTTAAGAAGAGTATGAGGAAGGGATGTACACTATATGTGGTATTATCCATGAATGATCAGGAAGACACTCTTAAGCTATAATATTACCCTGTAGTGTCAGAATTCATGGATGTATTACCATAAGAATTGTCTGGATTTCCACCTAAGAGGGGATTGGAGTTCGTGATTGAACTCAAACAAGGTATTGAACCTATTGCTAGGATGTCATATAAGAGAGTAATATCCTATGCATCAAGGAAAATCAAAATCAATGAAGAGAAATATGCAACTTGTGATTTGGATTTTTTAGCTATAGTCCATGCATTAAGGATGTGGAGTCACTACCTAGTAGGCATGAAATTTTAACTAAAAAATGATCTGGTCTGAATTTAGGAGCGAAACGAAATGATTAATAGACTGAATACAATAAAAACAGAGATATGAATAACAACACAGATATCCAGTGAACAATATATTCTATTGAATAAATGAAATAGGCTGAAACTGCATAATTGAAACACTTGCTCGAATGGTGGTATCTATCTCTGAGAAGATATGTGGATTCTATGCACAACCGTATGAGCAGAATGATTACAATGAGGCTCCATAGTAATTTTTGATATTACTCATGAATGCTAAAACCCTATGCATCCAAAAACCTAACCCTAGGAGGTGAAACATCAAAAGTCATGTGGACCCCTATGGGTAAGTTGCTACCTCAAATTTTTGGGGTTGTATCTTTTGAATACGACCTTTGTTTTAGGTGTTTGATAGCCTGTTGGAAAGGTATTTTAGAGAACTACACATTACGTTGTCAAACTCTGGCTCTGTCTATAGTTTGATTGTGGCAAGCCGAGAAAAACACTGTTTATGGATCCAAAACAACCCTATAAGTAAAACAAGATGTTTTGACAAGAAAACATACAAAATAGGCCAGTTGGATTAGGTCAGAGGCCACCAATATCCACCTGGAATATGTGTAGGGATTCAGACATCCCCATAAGTGTAGAAACCACAATTACAAAGAATTACAAAAGAACGTGTTGAAACAAAAACTGACAAGAGGAGCCAGTTGGAATAGGTGGGTGGCCACCAATATCCACCTTGATTAATCCTCCCCCCTTAGGAAGAAATGGTCGCCATTGCGTCAATTTCCCCCATCAGGTGAGGAAACTTCTTTTGGATTTGGCCCCAGGTGAGCCACTTTCCTTGGTGTAGGATATGCCCTGCCTTGACAACCCGATAAAGTTGGATCTTCTCCTGGCAAGTGCCCTTGACTTATGTGTCCACTATCTGATTAGTGGATGCTTGTTCCATGTAGTTAGGGTTGATCTCTTTTGGTTTCAACTATTTTTCGATCTCTGAGGTGTCCAATAATGGTGGAAAATATGGTTGAAGGAGGTCCACATTGAACATTGGGTGAAAGACAAGGAATGATGAAGTGTTGAGCTCAAAAGCATTGTTACCCACAACCTTGGTGATGGTGTAAGGCCCATAGCGAAGTGGGCAGAGATTTTGATGGGGCCCTATAAGACGCTCCTTCTACAAGTGTAACCAGAACTTGTCTTCAACCTGAAACTGGTGGAGTACCCTGTGTTGATCATGACGCTTCATGTACTTAGCATTGGCTTTCTGCAAAATCTCTTTGACCTGTTGGTGGATGTGTTGACTCCGCTCAATGAATATGGTGGCTTTGTCGGTCTCAGACTGAACATGGGAAGAGTCTGTCTGTGTGGTTTCTAGAGGTAGTGCAACGTCAATGGGACCCAAGGGTTGGAATCCTATTCCCACCTAAAATGGGCTATGGCCGGTGGATCTATGGAGAGCTCTGTTGTAACTATGTTGAGCATAGGGCAGACTCTCATCCCATGTATGTGGATGCTTAGAGTTGTACATGCATAGGATGTGCATGATCATCCAAATTATGACCACTATTTGGTCGTCTGTTTGGGGGTGGAAAGAGGTGGATTTAGTGATCTTGGTGTCCAATAGTGACCAGAGACTCAACCAAAATGTGTTGAGGAACTTGTAGTCCCGGTCAAAGATGATGGTATGTGGTATCCCAAAATGGATCCACACTCGTTCAAAGAAGATCTTGGAAGTATCTGCCACTGTGATGTTCTTCTTGTAGGCTGTGAGGATGGCCATCTTTGAAAACCGATCAACAACCACAAATACAAAATCATTGCCTTTCTTGGTGGATGGAAGGCCAGACATGTAATCCATCGAGATGGATTCCAAATGATTCTTGGGGGTAGGAATAGGGGTGTATAAGCCTTGATTCTTGATGGTTGGCTTGAAAATGGCACAGGCAGTGCAAGATCTGATATACTTGCTAATGTCTTGGAAAATTTTTGGCCAATAAAAATGTTTTTGGAGAATGGCCATATTTTTCTCCACACCAAAATGTCCTGCCACCCGATTGTAGAGGGATTCCCAAATCAACTTTGCACGCTTGTTTGCAGGAACACAGAGATGGCCCAGATGGCATAACATCCTATCGTGAATGTGAAAATCGGTGATATTTGCGCATTTACCCAAGAGCTAGTAGGTGGTGGAAAAGTCTGGATCTTGCTGATAAATTTGGGGTCACTCAGATGCCTCATGTCCTCAAGAATGGAGCAAAGTGGTGAGTGTAGCTATAGGAGGTCGACCGAGGAAGTTAGAGACACGATTTTTGCTCCATGTCTTATACTTGATGTCGAGATGGAATTGTTGCAGGTAGGTGGACCATTTCTGATGCCAATCGTTCTACAACTTCCCCTGTGTCTGTATGAACTGTAGTGACTTATGATCAGTGTGGATGATCGTCTCCTTTCCCAGAATGTAATGTTTCCATTGACATTAAGATTGTACAATGGAATACATTTGCTTGTCATAGGTGAGGTATTTCCGGACAGTATCTGAGAGTGTCTCACTATGGTATGCCACCGAATGATCGTGTTGAGTGAGAACTACACCTACAACATAGTCATATGCATCAATATCAATCTCGAACAATTGTTGCAAATCAACAAGGAGAGTACTGTAGATGAGAACAAGTGATGCTTCAAATCATCAAATGCTCGTTGTTGTTCCTTCCCCCACACAAAATTTGCCCCACAACCTCTCTTAGTCACGTGGCTAAGGGCCCATGAAATATGGGAGAATCCCAACATGAACCCTCAGTAGAAATTGGTGAGTGCCAAGAAGCTCTGAAGCTCAGTTAGTGTGGTCGGGGCTGGTCAGTCACAGATGACTTGGATCATAGCGGGATGGACATGTACCCCATTCTCATCAACAATGTATCCCAATTATTGGACCATGTTCATGCCAATGGAACATTTTTCCAAATTGGCATATAGCTTGTGCTATCACAGAGTGCTCAAAACATGTTGAATATATTGCATGTGCTCCTCCCAAGTTCAGTTGAAGATCAAGATGTCATCCAAATATACCACCACAAAAGAGTTGGTGAAGGGTCTCAATACATCATCCATAAAGCTCATGAAAGTGGTTGTTGCCTCTGTCAAGACAAAGGGCATGGCCAAACATTCGAAGAGACATTATTTAGATTTGAAATTTGTCTTCCATAGATCAGTTGGTTCGATGGGAACCTGGTGGTAGCCAGACTTTAGGTCAATATTGTTGAAGAAATTTGCATGTTTGAATTGGTCAAGAAGGTCATCAATCCTGGGAATTGGGTACCACTTTTTGACGGTGTTTGTGTTTAATGCTCTGTAATCAATGTAGAGTCACCAAGTCCCATCCTCCTTCTGCACCAGTACAATTGGGCTTCCACAAGGGGAGGGGTTGGGTCTAATGTGCCCATTTTGAAGAATCTCTTGGATCTAATGCTTGTTTTCATCATTTTCCATCAATGAGCGACAATAGACTGGTCCATTAGGGAGAGGTGCACCGGGGGTTAATAAATAGAATGCTAAACCTGGAAGTGCATTGGTACCCTGATGGGTGAGGAGAATATGTCTCTATACTCTTCCATGATCCTATCCACTTGCTTCTGCTGCAAATAGTGGCTCTATGTAGAGGCCACAGATGTGGTGACGACCTTCTTCTTACTGTGAGCACAGATCACAAATAAGACGAACTTCCCAGTATTTTAAATGACCTTACTGCATTCTTAGCAGAGATTAAAGAAATAGTGGTAGGCGACACTACCTCTGGTATCCTATACAATTGTCTACCCAAATTAATAATAACATTGCGGGGTCTAGACTCAGACACAACATGACGCTTCCAAAAATATGGTTTCCCTAAAAGAACATCACAAACTTCAAGGGTATCAATATCACCCAATACCTCATCTTTGAAGGGATTGATGTCGTATGGCAGACGACATTGGTGGCTGACATAGATATCTCTTCCTTAGCGAAGCCAACTAATGGTGTAGGGTTGTGGGTGTGGTGTCATCGACAATTCCAGCCGCTTGAGGACCTCTATTAAGATCAGGTTCTTCTGACTGCCGCTATCGACAATGAAATGAAGTGGAGCCCCCTTTACCCACATCTTTGAGAGAAAGATTCATTCCACTTCCTCTAGTTCTTCTGGTTCACTTGTATGGACTTTGGTGGTAGAGATAGTGGTACTAGATTCAACATTGATAATCCACTTCCCTCCTTCTGGATTTATTCAGAATCAAAATCAGCCTCTGACTCAAAATCCTTCATCTCAACCATGAGTGACTGCTTGGAACGAAATTCTTCAGTGTTGTGCCAGTGGATTTTATGGTATTCACACAATTTTCCTGTGTCCTTCATCTTCTCATTTCCCTTCTTGTGGTACGGGTTGGACTAGTTGCTAGCGAGAAAACCTCCCCTATGACTACACCAGGGTTCAGAATGTAGGTAGATAAATTAACTGTCTAAAAGTCAACTACTTCTATAAACTACCCCAAACATGCCAAAAATAATACAATAAAATCAAATATGAGGTATATTGGGTAACTATACCTCCACTCCACGTTTGGTGATGATACCCTCGTGCTTGGAAGTTTTGTTCACTGAACGCCTCCTCTTAGGGATGACCTGCAACGAAAGATTGACAAACAAAAAACTAAAATCATGTTATTTCATATACAAATTAGGGTTAGGTGTTAGAATGTCAAAACATAAACCAATAAAAGTATCAATTACACCATGATTTAGGACAGGAAAAGTAATTCTTTTATTAATAACTCAATGCTTATACCTTTACAATCAAAGTCGGCTATCGTTTTGTGAACCTAGTCCAGGCTCCTCTTCACCAAGGTCCAAGTGCACCTTTGTATGGCTTCTCCTCTGAACCTTCTGATATCTTCTTGGGAAGTGACTGTGTTTTGATGGAGGAATAAGGAATAATAATGGAATGCTAGGCAATTCTCACAAAAGGGATGCAGTATCTTGGGTAAGGAGGGGAAGTGAAATCGAGCAGAGTTTCACTATTCTTATGCTTGGATTTAAAATGAGACTCCAACACATCCTTTTATATGAAAAAAGGATGGTTATTTGGTTGGGTGATGGGCTATAGCATGTGGATTAGTTGGGAAACTACCCAATAGCTTGTAATCTCAACGAATTCTTTGCAACTTTCTTTTTTTCAAATTTTCAAGTATACGCGGGTTGTAGTGGTGTAGCATGCGTATGTACGCAATATGTAGTGGTGCAGCAAGCATATGTACATGGGAAGTAGTGGTGGAGGGCACATACATCTTCAAAAAATTGGTTTTAAGAAGAGAAACTCAACAGTGCTTTGGCAAAAAATTCAAGTAAAAGGGCTAGAGGCCATGTATGCATGTGTAGAGAAATTTAGGGTTATAAAAGATGCCCCCTAATGTGTGAGGTCAAAAGAGCATCTGATCACCGAAATACATTACAAAATCTTCACCAATGTATGAAAATGAGTGAGCTCGGGACCAAAGTTTAGAAGGTGTCATTTGCAAGAATTTGAATTGTCTCTCCGAGGCAAGCATACCCATGCTCGGGATAAAATAAATCATGGTTTCCAATCAAATACACTGTAGATCCAAGTCATAAAACTATATAAATTGTAGCCGCAAGAAATACACAACAAATCTACATCTTAAAATCAAAGATATACAGGTATAGTATCCATCTTCAAGAATCCAATAATGCTCGATGGTTGGAGATGAGGTCTTCATAGCTCAAGCAACAAATTCAAGATATTCAAAACTCAGGTAGGATTACAATATGAGTGTATGAATTCACTACGCATAGGTATTTGATGGCTCATCAGAAAAATACAAGAGGATCTCGATGATCAGGTAGAGAACTTCGTTGATTTTGAATCAGGACTTGACTGGACTTTTAGGATCACCAACTCATGAGGTTAAGAGACAAACTATAGAAAGGTTGACTCAGGTTGGGTGAAAATTCCCTTGGACAAAAGCACGAAAAATTATTAGGCTCAGACAACATGATATTGACATAAGTTCATGATGCAGGAGGCAACATAAACTCTCCATGTGTTTGGAAAAGTAACCAAATGGAGGAGGACACAACTCTATGTAGCGAGAAAAAATTCCTAAGGTCATATTTTATCTCAATTATTGATGAACAAACAGAAGGATTTTCTTTGTCCAAGGGTGACTCATTGTGCTGCCGAAAAAGAATACATATTTCCCATCCCCTCTTTTTGGGTTTTTTGATTTTTTTTGTGTTTTTCAATTTTTTAAAGATATTGAAAAATAATAAAAGAATGCTACATTACAAAGGAGGAACGAGTGTTGCAAGCAAGCATACTAGTTTCAGGTCCAAGGAACACACTAATGCTCAGAGAAAGGAGACATGTGCAAGAAAAGGAAACTCGAGGAAAATTCATCCATGGGTCAAGGTGTCAGGTCATAGAGGCAAAGTGCTACAAGGATTTCATATAAGGAATGCTTCAAAGGTTCAGTTGAGAGTGACATGGATCCGACATTAGGCCAAATATGCAGGGATGAAAATGCGATTAGCAAGACACAATGAAACCCCCTTCAATTTATTTTTAACGAGCCCAGAGAAGGTAATCTTGGTAGTTTTTTCACGTTTAGAGAGTCTGAAAAAACATAAAAGAAGACTCCAGGGAGTACCTTTTTTAGAGATAGTCTAATCAGTTCAAAAAAGGGGTGAATTGGAACCAAAAATACGTCTATTCAAAACCATTTTAATGAGTGTGACAAAGACACGATCACTTGACAATATTTTCAATTTTAAGGAGTCTGAAAAGAGCTTAACTATGGANTATCAACCACCTACCCAACAACAATACAGATCAGTACAAAAAAACCGATCAACACCTCAAAACAATAGACCTCAGAGCAGTAAATACCCAATATGGAAGTAGGAGCCAAGGTCCTAAGAGGGGGTGTTGGACATGTGGAGAACTGCATTATCAGAGAGACTTTCCCTAGGAGCAGAAGGGATCTAATAGAGCTCAGAGTCAGATGATTGTGGGGGATATGGGCAAGGCCCATAGGATACATGTAGTGGTGAATAATCACCAGGCATACCACTAGCCTACAATGCTTGAGACTACAAGTAAAGTTAATAATAAAAAAAAATTCAATTTTAATAGACCCAGAAGCAACTAATAGTTTTATTTCTCATGTTGCATTCAAAATATTAAAGGTAAAAGCTATTGAACAGAAATAATTTGGTGAAGTTGAGATGGCATCTGAAGAAAAACAAAGATTTGGAGGACTAGTGAAGGATTATGATATTGACTTAGGTGAATGTATATCTAAGGTACCATTATATATCACAATTATAGGATATTATGATATTGTGATTCGTAAGGATTGGTTGGAGATGTATGAGGCAATCTTAGACTATAAGAAAAATAAGTTATCTTTTGTGGATGACTTGGGACATAAAAAAAAAATTAGTTTGAAGGAACCAAGGGGTGTCCTTAAGATTTATAACTTCCTTACAACTTAAGAAGAGTATGAGGAAGGGATGTACACTATATGTGGTATTATCCATGAATGATCAGGAAGACACTCTTAAGCTATAATATTACCCTGTAGTGTCAGAATTCATGGATGTATTACCATAAGAATTGTCTGGATTTCCACCTAAGAGGGGATTGGAGTTCGTGATTGAACTCAAACAAGGTATTGAACCTATTGCTAGGATGTCATATAAGAGAGTAATATCCTATGCATCAAGGAAAATCAAAATCAATGAAGAGAAATATGCAACTTGTGATTTGGATTTTTTAGCTATAGTCCATGCATTAAGGATGTGGAGTCACTACCTAGTAGGCATGAAATTTTAACTAAAAAATGATCTGGTCTGAATTTAGGAGCGAAACGAAATGATTAATAGACTGAATACAATAAAAACAGAGATATGAATAACAACACAGATATCCAGTGAACAATATATTCTATTGAATAAATGAAATAGGCTGAAACTGCATAATTGAAACACTTGCTCGAATGGTGGTATCTATCTCTGAGAAGATATGTGGATTCTATGCACAACCGTATGAGCAGAATGATTACAATGAGGCTCCATAGTAATTTTTGATATTACTCATGAATGCTAAAACCCTATGCATCCAAAAACCTAACCCTAGGAGGTGAAACATCAAAAGTCATGTGGACCCCTATGGGTAAGTTGCTACCTCAAATTTTTGGGGTTGTATCTTTTGAATACGACCTTTGTTTTAGGTGTTTGATAGCCTGTTGGAAAGGTATTTTAGAGAACTACACATTACGTTGTCAAACTCTGGCTCTGTCTATAGTTTGATTGTGGCAAGCCGAGAAAAACACTGTTTATGGATCCAAAACAACCCTATAAGTAAAACAAGATGTTTTGACAAGAAAACATACAAAATAGGCCAGTTGGATTAGGTCAGAGGCCACCAATATCCACCTGGAATATGTGTAGGGATTCAGACATCCCCATAAGTGTAGAAACCACAATTACAAAGAATTACAAAAGAACGTGTTGAAACAAAAACTGACAAGAGGAGCCAGTTGGAATAGGTGGGTGGCCACCAATATCCACCTTGATTAATCCTCCCCCCTTAGGAAGAAATGGTCGCCATTGCGTCAATTTCCCCCATCAGGTGAGGAAACTTCTTTTGGATTTGGCCCCAGGTGAGCCACTTTCCTTGGTGTAGGATATGCCCTGCCTTGACAACCCGATAAAGTTGGATCTTCTCCTGGCAAGTGCCCTTGACTTATGTGTCCACTATCTGATTAGTGGATGCTTGTTCCATGTAGTTAGGGTTGATCTCTTTTGGTTTCAACTATTTTTCGATCTCTGAGGTGTCCAATAATGGTGGAAAATATGGTTGAAGGAGGTCCACATTGAACATTGGGTGAAAGACAAGGAATGATGAAGTGTTGAGCTCAAAAGCATTGTTACCCACAACCTTGGTGATGGTGTAAGGCCCATAGCGAAGTGGGCAGAGATTTTGATGGGGCCCTATAAGACGCTCCTTCTACAAGTGTAACCAGAACTTGTCTTCAACCTGAAACTGGTGGAGTACCCTGTGTTGATCATGACGCTTCATGTACTTAGCATTGGCTTTCTGCAAAATCTCTTTGACCTGTTGGTGGATGTGTTGACTCCGCTCAATGAATATGGTGGCTTTGTCGGTCTCAGACTGAACATGGGAAGAGTCTGTCTGTGTGGTTTCTAGAGGTAGTGCAACGTCAATGGGACCCAAGGGTTGGAATCCTATTCCCACCTAAAATGGGCTATGGCCGGTGGATCTATGGAGAGCTCTGTTGTAACTATGTTGAGCATAGGGCAGACTCTCATCCCATGTATGTGGATGCTTAGAGTTGTACATGCATAGGATGTGCATGATCATCCAAATTATGACCACTATTTGGTCGTCTGTTTGGGGGTGGAAAGAGGTGGATTTAGTGATCTTGGTGTCCAATAGTGACCAGAGACTCAACCAAAATGTGTTGAGGAACTTGTAGTCCCGGTCAAAGATGATGGTATGTGGTATCCCAAAATGGATCCACACTCGTTCAAAGAAGATCTTGGAAGTATCTGCCACTGTGATGTTCTTCTTGTAGGCTGTGAGGATGGCCATCTTTGAAAACCGATCAACAACCACAAATACAAAATCATTGCCTTTCTTGGTGGATGGAAGGCCAGACATGTAATCCATCGAGATGGATTCCAAATGATTCTTGGGGGTAGGAATAGGGGTGTATAAGCCTTGATTCTTGATGGTTGGCTTGAAAATGGCACAGGCAGTGCAAGATCTGATATACTTGCTAATGTCTTGGAAAATTTTTGGCCAATAAAAATGTTTTTGGAGAATGGCCATATTTTTCTCCACACCAAAATGTCCTGCCACCCGATTGTAGAGGGATTCCCAAATCAACTTTGCACGCTTGTTTGCAGGAACACAGAGATGGCCCAGATGGCATAACATCCTATCGTGAATGTGAAAATCGGTGATATTTGCGCATTTACCCAAGAGCTAGTAGGTGGTGGAAAAGTCTGGATCTTGCTGATAAATTTGGGGTCACTCAGATGCCTCATGTCCTCAAGAATGGAGCAAAGTGGTGAGTGTAGCTATAGGAGGTCGACCGAGGAAGTTAGAGACACGATTTTTGCTCCATGTCTTATACTTGATGTCGAGATGGAATTGTTGCAGGTAGGTGGACCATTTCTGATGCCAATCGTTCTACAACTTCCCCTGTGTCTGTATGAACTGTAGTGACTTATGATCAGTGTGGATGATCGTCTCCTTTCCCAGAATGTAATGTTTCCATTGACATTAAGATTGTACAATGGAATACATTTGCTTGTCATAGGTGAGGTATTTCCGGACAGTATCTGAGAGTGTCTCACTATGGTATGCCACCGAATGATCGTGTTGAGTGAGAAATGCACCTACAACATAGTCATATGCATCAATATCAATCTCGAAAAGTTGTTGCAAATCAACAAGGAGAGTACTGGAGATGAGAACAAGTGATGCTTCAAATCATCAAATGCTCGTTGTCGTTCCTTCCCCCACACAAAATTTGCCCCAAAACCTCTCTTAGTCATGTGGCTAAGGGCCCATGAAATATGGGAAAATCCCAACATGAACCCTCAGTAGAAATTGGTGAGTGCCAAGAAGCTCTGAAGATCAGTTAGTGTGGTCAGGGCTGGTCAGTCATAGATGACTTGGATCATAGCGGGATGGACATGTACCCCATGCTCATCAACAATGTATCCCAATTATTGGACCATGTTCATGCCAATGGAACATTTTTCCAAGTTGGCATATAGCTTGTGCTATCACAGAGTGCTCAAAACATGTTGAATATATCGCATGTGCTCCTCCCAAGTTCAGTTGAAGATCAGGATGTCATCCAAATATACCACCACAAAAGAGTTGGTGAAGGGTCTCAATACATCATCCATAAAGCTCATGAAAGTGGTTGTTGCCTTTGTCAAGACAAAGGGCATGGCCAACCATTCGAAGAGACATTATTTAGATTTGAAATTTGTCTTCCATAGATCAGTTGGTTCGATGGGAACCTGGTGGTAGCCAGACTTTAGGTCAATATTGTTGAAGAAATTTGCATGTTTGAATTGGTCAAGAAGGTCATCAATCCTGGGAATTGGGTACCACTTTTTGACGGTGTTTGTGTTTAATGCTCTGTAATCAATGTAGAGTCACCAAGTCCCATCCTCCTTCTGCACCAGTACAATTGGGCTTCCACAAGGGGAGGGGTTGGGTCTAATGTGCCCATTTTGAAGAATCTCTTGGATCTAATGCTTGTTTTCATCATTTTCCATCAATGAGCGACAATAGACTGGTCCATTAGGGAGAGGTGCACCGGGGGTTAATAAATAGAATGCTAAACCTGGAAGTGCATTGGTACCCTGATGGGTGAGGAGAATATGTCTCTATACTCTTCCATGATCCTATCCACTTGCTTCTGCTGCAAATAGTGGCTCTATGTAGAGGCCACAGATGTGGTGACGACCTTCTTCTTACTGTGAGCACAGATCACAAATAAGACGAACTTCCCAGTATTTTAAATGACCTTACTGCATTCTTAGCAGAGATTAAAGAAATAGTGGTAGGCGACACTACCTCTGGTATCCTATACAATTGTCTACCCAAATTAATAATAACATTGCGGGGTCTAGACTCAGACACAACATGACGCTTCCAAAAATATGGTTTCCCTAAAAGAACATCACAAACTTCAAGGGTATCAATATCACCCAATACCTCATCTTTGAAGGGATTGATGTCGTATGGCAGACGACATTGGTGGCTGACATAGATATCTCTTCCTTAGCGAAGCCAACTAATGGTGTAGGGTTGTGGGTGTGGTGTCATCGACAATTCCAGCCGCTTGAGGACCTCTATTAAGATCAGGTTCTTCTGACTGCCGCTATCGACAATGAAATGAAGTGGAGCCCCCTTTACCCACATCTTTGAGAGAAAGATTCATTCCACTTCCTCTAGTTCTTCTGGTTCACTTGTATGGACTTTGGTGGTAGAGATAGTGGTACTAGATTCAACATTGATAATCCACTTCCCTCCTTCTGGATTTATTCAGAATCAAAATCAGCCTCTGACTCAAAATCCTTCATCTCAACCATGAGTGACTGCTTGGAACGAAATTCTTCAGTGTTGTGCCAGTGGATTTTATGGTATTCACACAATTTTCCTGTGTCCTTCATCTTCTCATTTCCCTTCTTGTGGTACGGGTTGGACTAGTTGCTAGCGAGAAAACCTCCCCTATGACTACACCAGGGTTCAGAATGTAGGTAGATAAATTAACTGTCTAAAAGTCAACTACTTCTATAAACTACCCCAAACATGCCAAAAATAATACAATAAAATCAAATATGAGGTATATTGGGTAACTATACCTCCACTCCACGTTTGGTGATGATACCCTCGTGCTTGGAAGTTTTGTTCACTGAACGCCTCCTCTTAGGGATGACCTGCAACGAAAGATTGACAAACAAAAAACTAAAATCATGTTATTTCATATACAAATTAGGGTTAGGTGTTAGAATGTCAAAACATAAACCAATAAAAGTATCAATTACACCATGATTTAGGACAGGAAAAGTAATTCTTTTATTAATAACTCAATGCTTATACCTTTACAATCAAAGTCGGCTATCGTTTTGTGAACCTAGTCCAGGCTCCTCTTCACCAAGGTCCAAGTGCACCTTTGTATGGCTTCTCCTCTGAACCTTCTGATATCTTCTTGGGAAGTGACTGTGTTTTGATGGAGGAATAAGGAATAATAATGGAATGCTAGGCAATTCTCACAAAAGGGATGCAGTATCTTGGGTAAGGAGGGGAAGTGAAATCGAGCAGAGTTTCACTATTCTTATGCTTGGATTTAAAATGAGACTCCAACACATCCTTTTATATGAAAAAAGGATGGTTATTTGGTTGGGTGATGGGCTATAGCATGTGGATTAGTTGGGAAACTACCCAATAGCTTGTAATCTCAACGAATTCTTTGCAACTTTCTTTTTTTCAAATTTTCAAGTATACGCGGGTTGTAGTGGTGTAGCATGCGTATGTACGCAATATGTAGTGGTGCAGCAAGCATATGTACATGGGAAGTAGTGGTGGAGGGCACATACATCTTCAAAAAATTGGTTTTAAGAAGAGAAACTCAACAGTGCTTTGGCAAAAAATTCAAGTAAAAGGGCTAGAGGCCATGTATGCATGTGTAGAGAAATTTAGGGTTATAAAAGATGCCCCCTAATGTGTGAGGTCAAAAGAGCATCTGATCACCGAAATACATTACAAAATCTTCACCAATGTATGAAAATGAGTGAGCTCGGGACCAAAGTTTAGAAGGTGTCATTTGCAAGAATTTGAATTGTCTCTCCGAGGCAAGCATACCCATGCTCGGGATAAAATAAATCATGGTTTCCAATCAAATACACTGTAGATCCAAGTCATAAAACTATATAAATTGTAGCCGCAAGAAATACACAACAAATCTACATCTTAAAATCAAAGATATACAGGTATAGTATCCATCTTCAAGAATCCAATAATGCTCGATGGTTGGAGATGAGGTCTTCATAGCTCAAGCAACAAATTCAAGATATTCAAAACTCAGGTAGGATTACAATATGAGTGTATGAATTCACTACGCATAGGTATTTGATGGCTCATCAGAAAAATACAAGAGGATCTCGATGATCAGGTAGAGAACTTCGTTGATTTTGAATCAGGACTTGACTGGACTTTTAGGATCACCAACTCATGAGGTTAAGAGACAAACTATAGAAAGGTTGACTCAGGTTGGGTGAAAATTCCCTTGGACAAAAGCACGAAAAATTATTAGGCTCAGACAACATGATATTGACATAAGTTCATGATGCAGGAGGCAACATAAACTCTCCATGTGTTTGGAAAAGTAACCAAATGGAGGAGGACACAACTCTATGTAGCGAGAAAAAATTCCTAAGGTCATATTTTATCTCAATTATTGATGAACAAACAGAAGGATTTTCTTTGTCCAAGGGTGACTCATTGTGCTGCCGAAAAAGAATACATATTTCCCATCCCCTCTTTTTGGGTTTTTTGATTTTTTTTGTGTTTTTCAATTTTTTAAAGATATTGAAAAATAATAAAAGAATGCTACATTACAAAGGAGGAACGAGTGTTGCAAGCAAGCATACTAGTTTCAGGTCCAAGGAACACACTAATGCTCAGAGAAAGGAGACATGTGCAAGAAAAGGAAACTCGAGGAAAATTCATCCATGGGTCAAGGTGTCAGGTCATAGAGGCAAAGTGCTACAAGGATTTCATATAAGGAATGCTTCAAAGGTTCAGTTGAGAGTGACATGGATCCGACATTAGGCCAAATATGCAGGGATGAAAATGCGATTAGCAAGACACAATGAAACCCCCTTCAATTTATTTTTAACGAGCCCAGAGAAGGTAATCTTGGTAGTTTTTTCACGTTTAGAGAGTCTGAAAAAACATAAAAGAAGACTCCAGGGAGTACCTTTTTTAGAGATAGTCTAATCAGTTCAAAAAAGGGGTGAATTGGAACCAAAAATACGTCTATTCAAAACCATTTTAATGAGTGTGACAAAGACACGATCACTTGACAATATTTTCAATTTTAAGGAGTCTGAAAAGAGCTTAACTATGGACTCATAATTTTTTTCTAAATTTAGTCCCGTTAGCTCGAAAAAGTATTAAAGTTACTGAGGAGAACTCTCTGGGAGAGACGAATCTCTCGAGGTGTACCTTTTTCCTCTATAATATACAGGCCGGAAAAAGGGGTAAACTCATGCTAGTAGATGTTCTTCTGGACCAATTTAACTAGTGTGAAGGAGCAAGGTCACTTGATGATATTTTCAATTTTAGGGAGTCTAAAAAGAGATTAACTATGGATTCCATGGGGGTTCCTTTTTCATAAGTTATCCCCAAGGCCCGAAAAAAATGATAAACCAAAAACAAGGAGAAAGTTTCTTTTTCGTAAATTTAGTCCCTCAGGCCCGAATATACCTGAGAATACTCTTCTAGCAAACTGAGATTCCTAGAGTATACCTTTATTCGTACAATTGACCATCTAGACCGAAAAAGGGGTAAAATACTGCTGAACAGACGTGCCTTCATATTTGAGTTTGGCGAGCATGAAGGGAAACAAGATCCCTCGACAATATTTTCATTTTTAGATAGTATGAAAAGGTCTTAAAGAAGACTCCAAGAGGTTACTTTTCTTAGTTAATCCTGACAAGATTGAAAAGCATAAATGTAGTCTCGTCGGATTTCAAAGTGAGCTTGAAAAACAACAAAGCATGCTCATTTTTGGAGTCTCAAGGGTGAGGCCAAGAACGATGGTGCATCAGATAGATAAGGCTCAATCTTGTAATAATGCCAGGACTAACAAGGACTCCTGAGCCTATCGTCATTACAAACAACATGGATGCCAAATTGCAACACAGATTTATCTAGGGAATCCATGTAAAGGTAGGATCTACCACCTAATTACGACACTTATAAAGCAGCAATGACGGTTCCGTGTCACACTTCAGTGGGATTGATCCTATGGAAAAGAGGAAAAGACAATGAGATGCATACAGTGGAGGTGAAATCCTAACTTATATGCAAAAATTTGGAAAAACAACTTTTACCAAAGGATTTTTAAAGTGACCCATCTCCCAAAAAGTTACCAAACCAAAAGGAAAAGTGTATTGTAACATCCAATAAGAAACTTAGGAATGGAATTAAATGATTTCCAAGCCAGAAAAAATGACAAAGGGGGTCAAAAAAGTGGCAAAAAGGGCCAGAAAGGTCTATAAATAGAAGTTGACAACTCATTTTCACCATTGCATTTTGAAAATTGATCGAAAGGTAAAAAATCCCCTTTTCTAAAGAAGTTGATTCCGAGAGATTTAGAGTATGAAATGAACTTTCACTTGGACAAAGTAAGTACAAATGTATCCCTCTTGCATTTTCATTCTTTCTTTATGCATTTGTTTTTATTTTTGAGGGGGCGTGCTCTCCCAAAAAGGGAAGCCATGCATGTACATGTGTTTTCCAAGGACAACCCGTGTATGTACATAGGTAGAAAATAGTTTTCTAGTGTACATACGTGACTGTGACTAAAACAACCTGCGTACACCCTCAAAAGGCTTGAAAAAATTAAAATGCAAGAGCTAACTCCCTCTTTATATGCCATTGAACAAGATGTATGTCCACTGGAGGGAGATGGAACATGAGGACATTGATATACTGGTCGATGAGGACCTTGCTTCCATTTCCACATTGAAATAATGTGGGTCATGGAAATTCTTTCGTTNGAGGTGTACCTTTTTCCTCTATAATATACAGGCCGGAAAAAGGGGTAAACTCATGCTAGTAGATGTTCTTCTGGACCAATTTAACTAGTGTGAAGGAGCAAGGTCACTTGATGATCTTTTCAATTTTAGGGAGTCTAAAAAGAGATTAACTATGGATTCCATGGGGGTTCCTTTTTCATAAGTTATCCCCAAGGCCCGAAAAAAATGATAAACCAAAAACAAGGAGAAATTTTCTTTTTCGTAAATTTAGTCCCTCAGGCCCGAATATACCTGAGAATACTCTTCTAGCAAACTGAGATTCCTAGAGTATACCTTTATTCGTACAATTGACCATCTAGACCGAAAAAGGGGTAAAATACTGTTGAACAGACGTGCCTTCATATTTGAGTTTGGCGAGCATGAAGGGAAACAAGATCGCTCGACAATATTTTCATTTTTAGATAGTATGAAAAGGTCTTAAAGAAGACTCCAAGAGGTTACTTTTCTTAGTTAATCCTGACAAGATCGAAAAGCATAAATGTAGTCTCGTCGGATTTCAAAGTGATCTTGAAAAACAACAAAGCATGCTCATTTTTGGAGTCTCAAGGGTGAGGCCAAGAACGATGGTGCATCAGATAGATAAGGCTCAATCTTGTAATAATGACAGGACTAACAAGGACTCCTAAGCCTATCGTCATTACAAACAACATGGATGCCAAATTGCAACACAGATTTATCTAGGGAATCCATGTAAAGGTAGGATATACCACCTAATTACGACACTTATAAAGCAGCAATGACGGTTCCGTGTCACACTTCAGTGGGATTGATCCTATGGAAAAGAGGAAAAGACAATGAGACGCATACAGTGGAGGTGAAATCCTAACTTATATGCAAAAATTTGGAAAAACAACTTTTACCAAAGGATTTTTAAAGTGACCCATCTCCCAAAAAGTTACCAAACCAAAAGGAAAAGTGTATTGTAACATCCAATAAGAAACTTAGGAATGGAATTAAATGATTTCCAAGCCAGAAAAAATGACAAAGGGGGTCAAAAAAGTGGCAAAAAGGGCCAGAAAGGTCTATAAATAGAAGTTGACAACTCATTTTCACCATTGCATTTTGAAAATTGATCGAAAGGTAAAAAATCCCCTTTTCTAAAGAAGTTGATTCCGAGAGATTTAGAGTATGAAATGAACTTTCACTTGGACAAAGTAAGTACAAATGTATCCCTCTTGCATTTTCATTCTTTCTTTATGCATTTGTTTTTATTTTTGAGGGGGCGTGCTCTCCCAAAAAGGGAAGCCATGCATGTACATGTGTTTTCCAAGGACAACCCGTGTATGTACATAGGTAGAAAATAGTTTTCTAGTGTACATACGTGACTGTGACTAAAACAACCTGCGTACACCCTCAAAAGGCTTGAAAAAATTAAAATGCAAGAGCTAACTCCCTCTTTATATGCCATTGAACAAGATGTATGTCCACTGGAGGGAGATGGAACATGAGGACATTGATATACTGGTCGATGAGGACCTTGCTTCCATTTCCACATTGAAATAATGTGGGTCATGGAAATTCTTTCGTTGTCCATTTATGAGGGTACAACCCAGATTGTTGAATACCCTGGTTGACTAATAACATCCATATGTAGAGGAATTCATGATAGAGGGGAAGTCGTTGACTCCAACAAATGAGGATATTTACTTCTTGATTGGCCTCTCGAGGAGAGGGGAACTGGTTAAACTGTAGACATTTCCCCCAGGGCCTTTCAAAATTTGAGGACTACATCAGGATGTACTATGAGGTCGATACTGAGAAGGTAGGTTCTCAAGTTCCTATTCACAAGATCACTAGTTTGACACTGAGAATGATCTTACTACTTATTGGGCAGATTAATGGATCCACAACCCTTCACAAGGATTCCCAAGCACACATGCACTATTCTATCTAGTGCCAGGAGGCACATATATATGATTGGAGTATGACCGTGCTCACATGCATGAAGAGGCAGTTAACAGAGTGCCGAGAGCACAACAATAAGAACTTTGGGTTTGGCACTATCCTTTGCTTGTTATTCTTCTTCGATAGTGCCTAGTCTGAGTCCGAGAGAGACTATACAGGGGCATGTGGCCTCCTTCCCAACAATATGTAGATGGGAAGCATTGCTTCCATGACAGGGGGGAGGGAGGACCATAGAGGCCTTTGATGAAAAAATCTTGGACTGGTGGGCACAACAGATTTCGACGATAGAGGACTACCCCTATGCTGGAATAAACTTCTCCAGAGATCCAAGCATGCCCGTGCCTCCTGGAGAGGAGCTAGGAGAGTTAGGTATCATGTTTTTTAAAGTTATTTAATTTTTAATTGATTATATATATATATATATATATATATATATATATATATATCATTTTATATGTATTAGAGTACTGAATTTTGCGTATATGTTATGTACATATGTGGAACTAGTGCGTGCAAAATACTTCACGAGGACTCAACAACATTCTCGACCAGATACGGGACCAACAATAGTCGGTGGACNGCATACAGTGGAGGTGAAATCCTAACTTATATGCAAAAATTTGGAAAAACAACTTTTACCAAAGGATTTTTAAAGTGACCCATCTCCCAAAAAGTTACCAAACCAAAAGGAAAAGTGTATTGTAACATCCAATAAGAAACTTAGGAATGGAATTAAATGATTTCCAAGCCAGAAAAAATGACAAAGGGGGTCAAAAAAGTGGCAAAAAGGGCCAGAAAGGTCTATAAATAGAAGTTGACAACTCATTTTCACCATTGCATTTTGAAAATTGATCGAAAGGTAAAAAATCCCCTTTTCTAAAGAAGTTGATTCCGAGAGATTTAGAGTATGAAATGAACTTTCACTTGGACAAAGTAAGTACAAATGTATCCCTCTTGCATTTTCATTCTTTCTTTATGCATTTGTTTTTATTTTTGAGGGGGCGTGCTCTCCCAAAAAGGGAAGCCATGCATGTACATGTGTTTTCCAAGGACAACCCGTGTATGTACATAGGTAGAAAATAGTTTTCTAGTGTACATACGTGACTGTGACTAAAACAACCTGCGTACACCCTCAAAAGGCTTGAAAAAATTAAAATGCAAGAGCTAACTCCCTCTTTATATGCCATTGAACAAGATGTATGTCCACTGGAGGGAGATGGAACATGAGGACATTGATATACTGGTCGATGAGGACCTTGCTTCCATTTCCACATTGAAATAATGTGGGTCATGGAAATTCTTTCGTTTTCCATTTATGAGGGTACAACCCAGATTGTTGAATACCCTGGTTGACTAATAACATCCATATGTAGAGGCATTCATGATAGAGGGGAATTCGTTGACTCCAACAAATGAGGATATTTACTTCTTGATTGGCCTCTCGAGGAGAGGGGAACTGGTTAACCTGTAGACATTTCCCCCAGGGCCTTTCAAAATTTGAGGACTACATCAGGATGTACTATGAGGCCGATACTGAGAAGCTAGGTTCTCAAGTTCCTATTCACAAGATCACTAGTTTGACACTGAGGATGATTTTACTACTTATTGGGTAGATTAATGGATCCACAACCCTTCACAAGGATTCCCAAGCACACATGCACTATTCTATCTAGTGCCAGGAGGCACATATATATTATTGGAGTATGACCATGCTCACATGCATGAAGAGGCAGTTAACAGAGTGCTGAGAGAACAACAATAAGAACTTTGGGTTTGGCACTATCCTTTGCTTGTTCTTCTTCTTCGATAGTGCCTAGTCTGAGTCCGAGAGAGACTGTACAGGGGCATGTGGCCTCCTTCCCAACAATATGTAGATGGGAAGCATTGCTTCCATGACAGGGGCGAGGGAGGACCATAGAGGCCTTTGATGAAAAATTCTTGGACTGGTGGGCACAACAGATTTCGACGATAGAGGACTACCCCTATGCTGGAATAAACTATTCCAGAGATCCAAGCATGCCCGTGCCTCCTGGAGAGGAGCTAGGAGAGTTAGGTATCATGTTTTTTAAAGTTATTTAATTTTTAATTGATTATATATATATATATATCATTTTATATGTATCAGAGTACTGAATTTTGTGTATATGTTATGTACATATGTGGAACTAGTGCGTGCGAAATACTTCACGAGGACTCAACAACATTCTCGACCAGAGACGGGACCAACAACAGTCGGTGGACTAGTAGTCACAGGGGGACCTCTAGCTGGAGAGGCCGAGAGAGTATTGAGGTGTGTGGAGTGCAACCTCACCACGCTCACTCATACAGTTCCTATGGCCGAGATCGAGGATCTATCACCTTCCATGAAACCTCATGTAGTTGGGGTGCCATGGACTTGGGTCCAACTTTTCCAGCGTTTGGCCAATGTCATTGTTGACTACAGCAGGGCCAATAGGCCCCTAGCTTAGATAGGCTAGACTATTATGTGCCGAGGGAACCATTGTATATTTTTTGAGGGAATAAGCCACTTGATGTATATCGAACCTTATTTTTTGAGGCATTCGCACCCACCTATGTACTCATGAAATTTTGACATATATATATTTACATCTTTATTCGTCTTATGTATCACATTTTTTACAAATGCATGTACATGTGTATGTGTCTGCTTCTTTTTATGTGTGTGCAACATGCCAATCTAATACTTGATTAGCTAGAGTATCTTTCATTTGATTTAATCTCCTAGGAACATGGATATACATAATGTAATCAAAGTAACATTCTAAGCAAGGCACCCTAAGGAAACATTGGTGTAAAGTAGGATAGTATACGTGGTAGACTCTGTTTAACTGGGACACAACCAACTGAGCATCTAAGTAGACCTGGAGTTGAGAAATTCCATGCGACAAATTGTCACGATGCAACTCTATCATTGCATTGTACTCGACAAAATTGTTTGTGGCATCACCTAGACAAATACCTCCAGAAGATAAAAACTGGCCTCCAGGTGTGAAAACCACGGAAGATGCAAAAGCAAGCCTCTGAGTGTGTTGGCTAGCACCATCTGCGAACCCAAATAGCAACTCTAATTCACTTGAAATCTTCCACGGTAAAAAAGAATACATAAATAATGACAAGTCCATAAAACAAAAAGAAAAACAATTGTATAAGAACTATACATATGTATAAGAAGTCACCTAGGCAACAAAACTAAGAGTAATACTTCTTGAGGTAGAGTCCATTTCTAGGCTTCGCCAAATAATTTCCCTCAAAGTCAACCAAACGGTATGTGCCCTTCTTTAATACCTCTTTCACGATGAAAGGTCTGAACCACATGGGTTTGAACTTGCCTGCCTCCAGGGGATCTTTGTCTTGATCATAGACCAGGACAAGATTGCCTTCGAAGAAAATCCGAGGGAGAACAACCCGATCATATTGACACTTGACTCATTTCTTATGAGCCTCATTGTTCGAGGTTGCATCATAGCATTTCTCATCGAGATACTCGAGAAATAATAGGCGTTCCTCAAGCGGTGAAGTCTCTGGCAGTAACTCCACTACCAAATTTAAAGACAGGATCTGGCACTCAATAGGTAATATTGTTTCCATCATGTATACAAGTTGAAAAGGTGAGAAATCGATGGCAATCTTTACAGACATTCAGTAGGCCCATAACACCGAGTACAACATCAAATGTCAATTTGAATTGGCGGAATTGATCGTCCACTGAAGAATAGTCTTGAGGGACTTATTCATATCTTGCACCTGACCATTCTCTTGTGGGTAGTAGGGTGATGAATGTTATTTCCTCAACCCAAGCTTTGATGTTAACTTAGACATCATTTTTTTTTGGAAGTGACTTCCATGGTTAGTGACAATATCCTTCAGGATGCCGAACCTTGCTACTATCTGGTTAAAAATGAAGAGAGTCATTGTTTCTTCATCACTGTTAAATGTTGGCATAGCCTCGACCCACTTTGTGAATTATTCTACCACTATGATGATATAATGATGCCCCCTAACTAAAGTTGGGTGACATGCAGTAAAATCAATCCCCCACTTAGTGAAGGGACCAACATCGATGATGGGAAACATGGGAGAAATATGTGCCCACATCTTCCGAGAGAAGATATGACATGGGTGGAACTTCGTGATTGACTCAATGCAATCTTTGATTAACATAGGAAAAAAGCAACCATCACGTAGAATATTTTGGGTTGTTTCCAACACATAAAAATGACCACCACATGCTCCAGTGTGGCATTCGTTAAGAAAAATCTTTGCTTCCTCATGTATAAGGCACTAGTGAAGAATGAAATCTATGCCTCGACGATACAAAGTGTCATCAAGTATGAGATAGTTTCGTTCCTGATGGAAAATTCGTTGATGCTCGTCGTGGGAAGAAGAAGCAGGGAACTTAAAATTTTGGATATAGACTAGTATATCTCCATATCAGGGGTCCAAAGATGAGATCAGAAAAATTTCTCCTTTGATAGGTGATTCTTAAGGCATGTCATCACTAGATTCAATCGGAAGTTCTGAAAATTTTCCTTAAAGACTGACAACTTTTTGGATTTCATGGAAACAAAATCCAAGTCAAATTCCTGGAGGATTACAATCCATATACTGATATTTCTGCCAATGAACTGTCATGTCAACATATATTGAAAGGGATTCACAATGGTAATGACGGTGGTCTTGTGAAGCATAATGTAATGAAAGAACTGCTAGATAGCATGCATTGCTACCAGAGAAAGCTTCTCAACATGGGAATAGTTGAGTTCTAGCCTAACCAGGCCTCGTCTTAGGTAATAAATAACATGCTCCTAGAGCAGATCATCCTCTTGAACCAATACCAGGTCGATGGCCGAATCTGCAGCGGCCAAGTACAACAAGAAATATCTGTTATAATTGAGAGGTTGGAGAAGAGGGGAAGACGTAAGGGAACATTCCAACGCTTCAAAAGAGCGTTGAGCAGATTCATCCCAATAGAAATGGACTCCCTTTTTCAATAGACACATGAACCCTTTAGTGATCTCAGCATAGTTTTCAAAAAAATTCCTAAGAAAGTTTGCTTTCCTCTGTAAGCTCTGAAGTTAGGGTATTGTGAACGGGGGAAGAAACTAAACTATCTCCTCAACCTTAAGAGGATTGGCCATGATCCCTATTGTCGAAACAATGAAACCTAAGAGACGAATTGATGTTATGAAAAAAATACATTTGTTAGGATTCAAGTGAATCTGATAGTAGCAACATCGTTCAAATATTAGTCAGAGCTGTGTGGGATGATCATGTCTCTTGTGAGAGTGTGATGCTAGATCATCAATATAATCCTCGACTATATGTCCAAGGTTGTGGAAAGAAAAATACATGGCTCGCTGAAAAGTGGCTTCAACATTCTTCATGCCAAAAGGAATCTTACGATATGTGAATGTGCCCCAAGGACAAATAAAATCTATTTTATGTTGGTCTTTGGGTTTGATCTGGATTTGGTTATATCCCAAAAAAACATCCATGAATTAAAAAACCTCGCAGACTCTGCATTCATCGATGATTGATCAATGAATGGGGTGGGAAAATTATCTTTTATATAGGCCTTGTTCAATTCATGTAAGTCCATGCACACGTGAATCATACCCTTTTTTTGTTAACCAGAACAAAATTTGAAATCCATTTCGTCAACTGTACGGGGTAGATAAAACTGACTTTAAGCAGTTTCTCTACTTCAGCCTTAATCATTTCCACTTTCTGAGGATTTTCCAGATGAAGCTTCTATCGGATCGACTTGGCATCAATATAAGTCATTATCTCATGTTTGATGATTCTTGAATCAATGCCTACAATTTCCTCATAAGACCAGGAAAAAACATTGTGGAATTCCTTAAATAACTCTGTATAAATTTGAATTTCTTTGGGGGATTAGTTCGCTCCGATGAAAAAATTCTCCATGATGCCAGGGGTTATGGAGATATCTATAGGGATATTTGTAGTGATACTCGCCATATTACCCTCGACATAAACTATGTGCATAGCCAGAGGATTAATAGGACAAGACCTATCTCCAATCATAGTCAACACAAATCCACATTCTTTTGTTCTTATTAACTCTAGGAGGAAGTAAGATCTGTGATGAAGATCATCCTAGGGTATATCCAGACTAGTCAATGCCTCAAGAATTGCCTCATCTAAGGTAAATACCAAGTCTAAAGAATCTGTATTGGCAAGAGAAACTTTATCCCAAATAGGATTGATAACTGGATCTAAATCTTGTGCAGGAGTCGGATTGGGGTCGACCAAATCTTGCCGGACAATGTTGTATGCAAATTCTTCCACGGACAAGGGCATGTCCATGCTAGAATTCCCTATCCCTTCCATTGAGTTCGATGGGGAAGGAAGAATCCATGGATCGTGAAAGTAAGTCGTTCAGAATGACAACATTTGAAAAACTTCATCCCTAGGCTGGTCGGGGGCAACCGATATGAGTTTGACATCACCATAAGGAGGTGTGTTAGAAAAACAGGACCGTGGAGCAATAAAATAAAACAAATTCAGAAATAAAACACAAAAGATACATAATACAATAGAGACACAAATTTATGTGGTTCACCCAGTGTGGGCTACGTCCACCAGAGAAATTGCCAGGTCTTTCTTTTATTATTATCCAGCATATGAAGGGATACAACCTACAACAAACCTGTTGTAACTTTCGCTTCTTTCTCTCACAGTCTCCTATCTCAAAATACAATATTCACCATCAATCATAG
>JZKD02S1602406.1:165133-176832 GCA_000966675.3 Picea glauca
GTGAACAAATTCAGAGGATAAAGGGAAGTGACCGGGGTAGGACTCTGAATATATAAACGATGCCGACAGGGGTAAATGAGAAGCAATGCTCCAACCAAGGGTGACATGGGTTGCGTGTGGCAAAAAGGAAAGTAGGTTGTCAACAGTGACGACAAAAGCACAGAACTAAAAATGCGTTTGTACAATAAATAATGAATAACTTGGGGAAAATGTACAAATATAGAAATGGGTGCCCCAGTGTGAAATGAGTGCCCCAGGGAGGGCAACAATTTCTGGAAAATTGATGAAGGGTGGGGGCCCCATTGGCGAGTTTCTGTATGAGGTAGGTGAAATGAAGATAGGTTCACAGATGGGCAAACTGAGGGTGGAGGAAATGGTGGTTTCATGAATCTGCGGAGGTGCAGGTAAAAAAGAACATAACCATAAAGCGACGAGTTGGGAGTCCATATGGGAAGCTAGCAAAATGAGGAGAAGAAGTATGTGGTTGATTCACAACATGATGAAATACTATCGGGACTCCCATCCCTAAGGGGTAATAAAGAGCAGCATGAGTGTCAAAAGTGAAAAAAGGTGCTATGAATGAGACGACTCATGTGGGTAAGAAAACTACCGGGTACCAGTACCAAAAATGAAAATGGAAGTGTGAGTACTGTAGAGCCGGAAATGGGTGTCCTAAAGGCCAACATCAGAGGGTGTGACTGGAAATGTAAATGCAATACAGCGGGAGAGACTACATGCCAGTGTTGAATATATACCTGAAGGAATGATGTGAAGAGATGATGACCAAGTATCTGGACACAGAACAGCCAAATACCCAAAGTGAACAATATCTGAAGATAATAACAAATATGAACATGTATTAGCTAAATGTGACAATGCGCATGCGTACCTAGCCATGATATGAAAAAAGGGCGCCCCGGGGGCTTAGGATGAAAAGTGGCCCAAGGACAGTCATGATGTAGGTGGCAGGACACTGATCTCGTGGCTGAAGACGGTTCGAAAAATGGATGTCGTGGGCTCCCGAAATGGTGAGTGGAAGTTTGGAAAAATGCCTATATATAGCTGTAGGGCCCACATTGCCACCTCATTTGTACCTACTGCTACAGTGAGTTTCCGAGCAGATTTAGAGGAGATTGAGTGATTTTGAGAGCACGAGGTATCCGATCGATGATGTGCGAGTTTCAGGTTGGTGGTCTAATCATCCTGCATAGCTATAGGTTTCCAATTTTTTGGTAGGGTAGGTACGGGGGGTCGTACGGGGGTTTTGGGGGGTTTTTTGATAGGGTGTGGGCCCCAATGCGCGGGAGATTCAGTGGAAGGCGCACATGCATGCGCGCCTGTACACTGAATAAGCACGCATTAATGCGCGTGTGTAGGAATGTAAGGCATGCCCTAGGGGCGCGCCTGTGGGGTAGACAGGCGCGCATGAGTGCGCGCCTATGGGGTGAATAGGCACGCTCACGAGCGCACCTGTGGGTATGAGAGGTGCGCCCTAGCGCACGCCTGTATTGTGAACAGGCGTGCTCACGAGCACGCCTGTGGGAAAAACAGGCACGCACACATGCGCGCCTGTATAGTGAACAGGTGCGCATGTGTGTGCGCCTGTGGGTGGTAAAACCGCACCTTTGAGGCAAGGTTTCAGGGTGAAAAATTAGCTTATTTGATGTATTGGATGATTGCCTAAGCTAATATAAGACTCTGGGTTGTGTGCAGGTGGCGAGCAGTGATCATGGATGTGCAGTGGCGTGAGAGAGACTGGTCACAGCTACGAGATGTTGTGGCCAATGCACAGCCTGCAGTTCAAGTAGCTTTAGCAACCAGTGGGTTGCTAAAGTTCTTTGAGTGCCCATTGATACGAGCACAAGAGTATTTTCTCCAGTTCCTGCTCCAGATGTGGATCCCATATCAACACTGCTTCCTCGTGCGAGGAGAGAAGATCTCCTTCACTGCGGTGGAGGACATATACTTCTTAACTGGGCTCCCCTTCCGGGGAACACCATTGCCGACAGATCCTGTGCTACCGAGAGACATTCATCTGCGGACCGTCGCTGAGCGATATTGCTCAGGCGAGCACAACATGACCGGGACGTCAGTGAGCATCAGTGGGATAGATGCCCTGCTGCATCGTTGTATAGCAGCAATGATAGTTCGGGTGTATGGGTCCCGAGCGACCCACTGGATTAGTGGTGGCGAGCTGATTGTGATGGAGAGGGTGGTGGTGGGCCGTGAGAGGTTCTCCTGGGGTTTGACCCTGCATGCGCAGATGATCGTGCAGCTGGACCATTGTCGGTCGACAGGCACCGAGGAGTTTCCATTTGGATCCATCCTGGTAGCCTATTTCTTGGAGAGGGTGCCGATGCTACACCCGAGGGTGCTACTAGAGGCACCAAGGGTACGAGAGCCGCGCCTGAGGCGGTGGAAAAGGCGGGCACTAATTTACTGCGCAGGCAGCACAGATATGGCAGCAGATGCTGCAGTTTATACTCCAG
Organism: Picea glauca; assembly: GCA_000966675.3. Taxonomy (NCBI): domain Eukaryota; kingdom Viridiplantae; phylum Streptophyta; class Pinopsida; order Pinales; family Pinaceae; genus Picea; species Picea glauca. The sequence goes on from JZKD02S1602406.1 coordinate 167,623, forward strand.
TTCCCCTATGATGGGGTGGACTTCCTGGGGGACCCGGACATGGTATTGCCTCCTGGGGAGGTTTTTGATCACTGAGGTACGTGGAGTACTTGTATGTTTTGATTTATGTTAGCTTTGTATATATCAGTTCATATGTATTATGTATAGACACTGATACGATTAGCTGTTGTTTTTTTTGTGCATGTGTAGATTTGGCACCTTGCGGGTGCGAGGTGGAGTTGTATAGAGCGTCAGCTCATGGAGAGCCAGAGAGACCTCCACATGGAGGAAGGCGATGACGGGATGAGGCTGCGGGGGCACCAGCAGATCCTGAGAGACCGACGAGGAGGTGCCAATTTGATGACCCTGGTGCGGGGCCATCACATGCTCCTCCGACGGAAGCCAGAGTAGATGTAGATGATATACGTTGTCGTTTTGAGACGGTGTTACAGGACGTGCCTGAGGGCATGTGGATCCGTATCCAGGACGAGGGGTTCCTGGAACAGTGTATAGGGCTACTGCCACCATGGCGGGGCCTAGTGCGACGAGCTGTAGTGCTCACCGTGATGACTAGTAGACGCCTTCTGCCTGGGCAGGGGGGTCCTGCGAATGTTCCTCCACCATCTCCTGGGGTTGGTGGGATGGCGCCACCACCTCTTCCTAAGGGAGGAGCAGTGGGGGGTGCGCTAGAGGCACCTTGATGTATATGTATTTTGTATACTGTTTTGATAGGCTGGTGAGCTGATGTATTTTTGTACCGGGATGTGGCACGGGCCGGAGGGCCGATGTATATATATGTTGTATGTAAACATTCGGATGGCCGGGGAGGCCTTGATATATATATGAGTATACACCCTTTTTGGAGATCCAAATGTGNAATACCCAAAGTGAACAATATCTGAAGATAATAACAAATATGAACATGTATTAGATAAATGTGACAATGTGCATGCGTACCTGGCCATGATATGAAAAAAGGGCGCCCCGGGGGCTTAGGATGAAAAGTGGCCCAGGGACAGTCATGATGTAGGTGGTGGGACGCTAATCTCGTGGCTGAAGACGGTTCGAAAAATGGATGCCGTGGGCTCCCGGAATGGTGAGTGGAAGTTTGGAAAAAGGCCTATATATAGCTATAGGGCCCACATTGCCACCTCATTTGTACCTACTGCTACAGTGAGTTTCCGAGCAGATTTAGAGGAGATTGAGTGATTTCGAGAGCACGAGGTATCCGATCGACGGTGTGCGAGTTTCAGGTTAGTGGTCTAATCATCCTGCATAGCTATAGGTTTCCAATTTTTGGGTAGGGTAGGTACGGGGGGTCGTACGGGGGTTTTGGGGGGTTTTTTGATAGGGTGTGGGCCCCAATGCGCAGGAGATTCAGTGGAAGGCGTGCATGCATGCGCGCCTGTACACTGAATAAGCACGCATTAATGCGCATGTGTAGGAATGTAAGGCATGCCCTAGGGGCGTGCCTGTGGGGTAGACAGGCGCGCATGAGTGCGCGCCTATGGGGTGAACAGGCGCGCTCACGAGCACGCTTGTGGGTATGACAGGTGCGCCCTAGCGCATGCCTGTATTGTGAACAGGCGCGCTCACGAGCACGCCTGTGGGAAAAACAGGCACGCACACATGCGCGCCTGTATAGTGAACAGGTGCGCATGTGTGTGTGCCTGTGGGTGGTAAAACCGTGCCTTTGAGGCAAGGTTTCAGGGTGAAAAATTAGCTTATTTGATGTATTGTATGATTGCCTAAGCTAATATAAGACTCTGGGTTGTGTGCAGGTGGCAAGCAGTGATCATGGATGTGCAGTGGCGTGAGAGAGATTGGTCACAGCTATGAGATGTTGTGGCCAATGGACAACCTGCAGTTCAAGTAGCTTTAGCAACCAGTGGGTTGCTAAAGTTCTTTGAGTGCCCGTTGATATGGGCACAAGAGTATTTTCTCCAGTTCCTGCTCCAGATGTGGAGCCCAGATCAACACTACTTCCTCGTGCGAGGAGAGCAGATCTCCTTCATTGCGGTGGAGGACATATACTTCTTGACTGGGCTCCCCTTCCGGGGAACACCATTGCTGACAGATCCTGTGCTACCGAGAGACACTCATCTGCGGACCGTCGCCGAGCGATATTTCTCAGGCGAGCACAACATGACCGGGACATCAGTGAGCATCAGTGGGATAGATGCCCTATTGCATCGTTGTATAGCAGCAATGATAGTTCAGGTGTATGGGTCCCGAGAGACCCACTGGATTAGTGGTGGCGAGCTGATTGTGATGGAGAGGGTGGTGGTGGGCCGTGAGAGGTTCTCCTGGGGTTTGACCCTGCATGCGCAGATGATCACGCAGCTGGACCATTGTCGGTCGACAGGCACCGGGGAGTTTTCATTTGGATCCATCCTAGTAGCCTATTTCTTGGAGAGGGTGTCGATGCTGCACCCGAGGGTGCTACTAGAGGCACCAGGGATACAAGAGCCGCGCCTGAGGCGGTGGTCTTAGATTTTGGTTCGCCACGGTGGTGGAAAAGGCGGGCACTAATTTACTGTGCAGGCAGCACAGATATGGCGGCAGATGTTGCAGTTTATACTCCAGTTCCCCTATGCTAGGGTGGACTTCCGGGGGGACCCGGACATGGTATTGCCTCCTGGGGAGGTTTTTGATCACTGAGGTACGTGGAGTACTTGTATGTTTTGATTTATGTTAGCTTTGGATATATCAGTTCATATGTATTATGTATAGACACTGATACGATCAACTGTTGTTTGTTTTGTGCATGTGCAGATTTGGCAACTTGCGGGTGCGAGGTGGAGTTGTATAGAGCGTCGGCTCATGGAGAGCCAGAGAGACCTCCACGTGGAGGAAGGCGGTGACAGGATGAGCCTGCGGGGGCACCAACATATCCCGAGAGACCGGCGAGGAGGTGCCAATTTGATGACCCTGGTGCGGGGCCATCACATGCTCCTCCGGCGGAAGCCGGAGTAGATGTAGATGATATACGCCGTCGTTTTGAGACGATGTTACAGGACGTGCCTGAGGGCATGTGGATCCGTATCCAGGACGAGGGGTTCCTGGAACAGTGTATAGGGCTACCTCCACCATGGCGAGGCCTAGTGCGACGAGCTGCAGTGCTCGTCGTGATGACTAGTGGACGCCTGCCCCCTGGGCAGGGGGGTCCTGTGGATGTTCCACCACCACCGCCTGGGGTTGGTGGGAGTGGGCCACCACCTCTTCCTAAGGGAGGAGCAGCGGGGGGTGCGCTAGAGGCACCTTGATGTATATGTATTTTGTATACTGTTTTGATAGGCTGGTGAGCCGATGTATTTTTGTACCGAGATGTGGCACGGGCCGGAGGGCCGATGTATATATATGTTGTATTTAAAAATTCGGATGGCCGGGGAGGCCTTGATATATATATGAGTATACACCCTTTTTGGAGATCCAAATGTGGTTTACATGTGTTGTTTGTGTTGATGTTGATGATGTTGATTCTATCTATATGTTGTGACAGGATATATGTGATGTTATGTATGTGTAGCTTGATGTGATATATGCCAATATAGCACCATGTTAGCTATGTGACCTATTGTTTGATTCAATTCTCTGGGAATATGTGTAAATGTAATGGAATCAAAATGTCGAGATAATAATCTAACCTGCAGGTATTTGCGAAAGAGGCACAGATCGCATACACGGTACACATTGTTAAGTTGGAGAACGACCAGTTGAGAGTCGAGGAAAATGCTAAGGTGACGAATATGATGATGCTGGGCGTCGGTCAGGAGGCCAATGACAGCNTGTTGAAAGTGGGCATAGCTTCAGCCCATTTGGTGAAGTAATCGACAGTGACAACAATGTATTTGTGACCATTGTTGGAGGGGGGATTACAAGTCATAAATTCAATGCCCCATTTGCAAAAGGGGCCTGCAGTGATGACTGGGTGTAGAAGAGCGGGGGGAGCTCAGGCTTTGTTGGCATAGAGATGACATTGCTCACATCGTTTCATGGCATGAATGCAATCATGAAACAGGGTAGGCCAAAAGTAACCGGCCCGGATAATCTTTTGAGCCGTGGTGATGCCCAAAATATGGCCCCCACAGGCGCCGTTGTGGCAGTCGTTTAAGACTCTGTCGACCTCGTCAATAGTCAGGCAGCGACGAAGAATGGTGTCGACGCCCCACCGATATAAGATGTCACCGATGAGGAGATAGCGGGGGGCCTGATGGCGAATGTGCCGACGATCATCTCGTGATAGGTGGTTACCGAACTTTTGAGTTTGTAGGTAGATGAGAAGGTCACCATACCAAGGATCATCGGAAGCAATGTAAAAGAGATGTTCATAAGGAAAGTCAGTATTGACGGGGGCACTAGGTGTGTCAGAGGGAAGGGTCGTGACAAGTTCAGTGAGAACGAGGACCTTATTACTCTTTGGTGTTGAAAATTCGAGGTCGTACTCCTGAAGGATAACAATCCATCGAGAAAATTTGTCGTTAACTTGGCGACGACTGAGCAAATATTGCATAGGGTTGGAATCTGCGACGACCTTGGTGGTGCGAAGCAGAATGTAATGGCGCAGTTTCTAGACTGCGAGGACAACTGCAAGAGAAAGTTTATCTTCATGTTTGTACTTCAAGGGTGGTCCTGAGAGGTTCTTACTGACATAGTAAATGACGTGTTCACGATTTTCATCTCCTATCTGGACGAGGATGCCGGCTACTGATACAGTTGATGCTGATACATAGAGGATGTAGTCACGATTGTAGTCAGGTGCACTAATCAAAGGTGCATTGGAAAGTGTTGCTTTAAGATCGTCAAATGACTATTGGGCATAGTTGTCCCAATGAAAAGGGATGTCGTGACACAGTAAGAGAAGGAAACCATGTGCACGTATAGCATAATCAGGAACAAAGCACCTCAGAAAGTTGGCTTTTCCCTGGAGACTATATAGTTGGCACAAATTCCGAGGAGGTGGAATTTTGGTGATGGCTTGGACTTTGAGGGGGTCCACGGTGATACCGCTTTGGGAAATGCTGAAACCGAGGAGGCGCCCTGCAGTGACACAGAACACACACTTGAGAGGATTCAAGAGGATGTTGTACTGACGACACCGTTGAAAGATGACTCGTAAATCATCGAGGTGTTGGGTGTGCTTCTTGGATCGAGCAGTGAGGTCATCTAAGTAAGCGAGGATGATTGCAACCAGATCATGAAAGATGTATGTCATGGCCCGCTGGAAAGTTTCACCTGCATTTTTGAGGCCGAAGGGCATGAAACGATATGAAAACGTACCCCACGGGGTAATGAATGCAGTTTTGTACTGATCGGCTGGGTGGATTTGAATTTGGTTATAGACAGAGAATCCATCCATGAAGGAGAGAGCCTCGTGGCCGGCACAATCATCGATGATCTGATCGATGAAGGGCGTTGGGAAGTTGTCTTTTGGACATGCGTTATTGAGATCGCGAAAGTCGGTGCAGACGCGAATAGAGCCCTGTTTTTTGTCGACAGGTACAGGGTTGGAAACCCATGAGGTATAAGAAATGGGGTAAATAAATCTGGCCATGCGTAATTTTTCAATTTCGGCTTTGATAGCTGCGGCCTTGGATGGGTGTAGCGGTCGCTGTTTCTGGCAGATTGGTGTGATGTCGGGCTAGGTGTCGATGCAATTTTCGATGATGGATGGGTCGAGGCCAGGCATCTCTGTGTATGACCAGGCGAAGATATCCCTATATTCCTGGAAGAGATTTTTATATGCGGTGATTTCCTGAGGAGTGCAAGCAGCTCCAATGATGATTTCTTCAACGATGCCCGGTTTAATGGAAATNCGCCGATATAAGATGTCACCGATGAGGAGATAGCGGGGGGCCTGATGGCGAATGCGCCGACGATCATATCGTGATAGGTGGTTACCGAACTTTTGATTTTGTAGGTAGATGAGAAGTTCGCCGTACCAAGGATCATTGGAAGCGATGTAAAAGAGATGTTCGTCAGGAAAGTCAGTATTGACGGGGGCACTAGGTGTGTCAGAGGGAAGGGCCGTGACAAGTTCAGTGAGAACGAGGGCCTTATTACTCTTTGGTGTTGAAAATTCGAGGTCGTACTCCTGAAGGATAACGATCCATCGAGCAAATTTGTCGTTAACTTGGCGACGACTGAGCAAATATTGCATAGGGTTGGAATCTGCGATGACCTTGGTGGTGCGAAGCAGAATGTAATGGCGCATTTTCTGGACTGCGAGGACAACTGCAAGAGAAAGTTTCTCTTCATGTTTGTACTTCAAGGGTGGTCCTGAGAGGTTCTTACTGACGTAGTAAATGACGTGTTCATGATTTTCATCTCCTAGCTGGACGAGGATGCCGGCTACTGATACAGCTGATGTTGATACATAGAGGATGTAGTCGCGATTATAGTCAGGTGCACTAATCAAAGGTGCATTGGAAAGCGCTACTTTAAGATCGTCAAACGACTGTTGGGCATAGTCATCCCAATGAAAAGGGATGTTGTGACACAGTAAGAGAAGGAAACCATGTGCGCGTATAGCGTAATCAGGAACAAAGCGCCTCATAAAGTTGGCTTTGCCCTGGAGACTATATAGTTGGCGCAAATTCTGAGGAGGTGGAATTTCGGTGATGGCTTGGACTTTGAGGGGGTCCACGGTGATACCGCTTTGGGAAATGATGAAACCGAGGAGGCGCCCTGCGGTGACACATAACACACACTTGAGAGGATTCAAGTGAATGTTGTACTGACGACACCGTTGAAAGATGACTCGTAAATCATCGAGGTGTTGGGTGTGCTTCTTGGATCGAGCAGTGAGGTCGTCTAAGTAAGCGAGGATGATCGCAGCCAGATCATGAAAGATGTATGTCATGGCCCGCTGGAAAGTTTCACCGGCATTTTTGAGGCCGAAGGGCATGAAACGATATGCAAATGTACCCCACGGGGTAATGAATGCGGTTTTTTACTAATCGGCTGGGTGGATTTGAATTTGGTTATAGACAGAGAATTCGTCCATGAAGGAGAGAGCCTCGTGGCCGGCACAATCTTCGATGATATGATCGATGAAGGGCGTTGGGAAGTTGTCTTTTGGACATGCATTATTGAGATCGCGAAAGTCAGTGCAGACGCGAATAGAGCCCTGTTTTTTGTCGACGGGTACAGGGTTGGAAACCCATGAGGTATAAGCAATGGGGTAAATAAATCCGGCCGTGCGCAATTTGTCAATTTCGGCTTTGATAGCTGCGGCCTTGGATGGGTGTAGCGATCGTTGTTTCTGGCAGACTGGTGTGATGTCGGGCTAGGTGTCGATGCGATGTTCGATGATGGATGGGTCGAGGCCAGGCATCTCTGTGTATGACCAGGCGAAGATATCCCTATATTCCTGGAAGAGAGTTTTATATGCGGTGATTTCCTGAGGAGTGCAAGCAGCTCCAATGATGATTTCTTCAACGATGCCCGGTTTAATGGAAATGTCGATTTTGATGGTGGGGGAAATGTTAGCCAGATTACCTTTTTCAAAAGCGTCGGGTGCAGGAATAGGATTGTTGAACCAATCGATAGTCCCTGATGGAATAAAATCTTTGGTTTCGACCGCGTAAATGGGATTGTGGCTAGGAGGCATAAGGGCTTCCTGTGGAAGGAAGAGTGCATGATGATGTAGTGCTTCCCAGGGAGAGTCTGGGCATTGTAGCTCTTCCAGTATTTCTTCATCGCATTGGAAATGACGGGAATGTAATGGATCGTGAGGAGTGATCTCAGTGACAGTGTGAGTGCCCCCTGCTGAGGAAACAAAGGGGGTATCGCTAGGAGAGGGTGAGGGTTCACTCGACATAAACCATATATTGAGGTACTAAGGGGTACCCATGGTGGTGGGATGGAGAGTCTCCGTAGAGGAATGAGCAAGAGAGTTGGGTGGGTGACGGGGTAAATCTCAGATATGCCATCTAAGAACCATGGAGGCGTAGGGAGGGCCTCGGGCTCGGGAGAAATGACGTGAAGATTCGCCAGTGGCGAAGTAAGGTCAACTACTGCCTCTGCTGGTTGGTGTGGCAGGTCTAATTGATGTTGCCGATATTCGATGATGATTGAACATTGGTAGGTAAAATGAGCCAATGAATCGCAAATAGAGCAAGGGCATCTCATGCGTTCATTGACTGAAGTAGTGACATAGAGAATGTCAGTGATAGGTGTTGTAGAGGACGTAGCAGGGCGTGGGTTGTTCTGAAAGTCTCGGCTTATGATAGCTAATTCCTGCCAGAAACAAGGTAGTGATGGACAATGATGGGTGTAATGGCCATACTCAGAACAGATGGCACACGCGAATTTGGTCTTCAACCCTTTACTACTGGAAGGTTGAGTGCTAGCAGTAGTAATGGATGGTGTGGGGNAATAGGATTGTTGAACCAATCGATAGTCCCTGATGGAATAAAATCTTTGGTTTCGACCGCGTAAATGGGATTGTGGCTAGGAGGCATGAGGGCTTCCTGCGGAAGGAAGAGTGCATGATGATGTAGTGCTTCCCAGGGAGATTCTGGGCATTGTAGCTCTTCCAGTATTTCTTCATCGCATTGGAAACGATGGGAATATAATGGATCGTGAGGAGTGATCTCAGTGACAGTGTGAGTGCCCCCTGTTGAGGAAACAGAGGGGGTATCGCTAGGAGAGGGTGAGGGTTCACTCGACATAAACCATATATTGAGGCACTGAGGGGTACCCGTGGTGGTGGGATGGAGAGTCTCCGTAGAGGAATGAGCAAGAGAGTTGGGTGGGTGACGGGGTAAATCCTCAGATACGCCATCTAAGAACCATGGAGGCATAGGGAGGGCCTCGGGCTTGAGAGAAATGACGTGAAGATTCGCCAGTGGCGAATTAAGGTCAACTACTGCCTCTGTTGGTTGGTGTGGCAGGTCTAATTGAGGTTGCCAATATTCGATGATGATCGGACATTGGTAGGTAAAATGAGCCAATGAATCACAAAGAGAGCAAGGGCATCTCATGCGTTCATTGACTGAAGTAGTGACATAGAGAATGTCAGTGATAGGTGTTGTAGAGGACGTAGCAGGGCGTGGGTTGTTCTGAAATTCTCGACTTATGATAGATAATTCCTGCCAGAAACAAGGTAGTGCTGGACAATGATGGGTGTAATGGCCATACTCAGAACAGATGGCACACGCGAATTTGGTCTTCAACCCTTTACTACTGGAAGGTTGAGTGCTAGCAGTAGTAATGGATGGTGTGGGG
>JZKD02S1602417.1:0-23470 GCA_000966675.3 Picea glauca
TCTAGTGTACTCATCCTATAGGGAGTCTTGGATATTGGAGTTGCTCCAGGCATTAAGTTTATAGAGAAATCAATATCTCTCTTTTGGGGTAGTCCTGGTATCTCCTTAAACACATCCTCAAAATCTTTCAGGACCACATGATCCTCAAGATTTGGCACCCTATCCTTAGGCACTTCCTCCATATGAGCTGCAAATATTTGGTAGCCCTTCCTGTAACACTTCTTCAGCTACATTGTTGAGATCTCTCGGACATTAACTGCCCTAGGAATTCCTTGGACTGTTCTTGGGTTCCCTTCCTCATTCAGGCAAGTAAAAGCCGTGTTATGGTAGTCTAAGACAACATGGTGTTGGTCCAACCAGTCCATACCAATTAGATAGTCATATGAACCCAAGGGAAGGATGTTCAAATCTGCCTTGGTACTTAGCCCCTTCATGTCCATTGGACATGATTTAATCAACTCAACAACTTTTCTCTTGTCTCTTGTAGCTAGTTGCACCAGCCAAGATTTCCCATGCTTACTTCTTAGCAGTTTCAATCTTTCCACAACCTTAAGATATATGTAACGATGACTAGCTCCTAAGTCTATTAAAATAGTAAAGGAATGGTTATTGATCATACCTTCTACTTCAATCATGTGTGATTGAGATTATGCTTGCTTGTTGTCCAGAGATAAATAGATCCTTGGAACACTTTTGCCCATGTCCTCCATTGTTTTAGCTTGTTGTACATTGTGGAAAACTCTCACTTTATCACTTTTGTGTGGACAATATCTATACATATGATCTCCTTTACAACCCCAACATTGAATGGGTGTTTTCCTTAACCTTTGTCCACCTGTCTCAGTCACTCTGGGATCTCTAGGGGTTTTTTGTCCCTAAGAACTATTTCTAAATAACGGTGGCTTGTTCCCCTTCTTCCTCTGCTCCATCTTGAATTTATTCTTGTCTTCCCAAGCTCTTTGGAAAGTAGGCTTTCCCTTATGTTGATCATATAATAACTTTTCCATCCTTATGGTTTCCTCTAAATTCTTTGGATCATCATACTGAATTTTATCACTGATGAAAGATGGAAGCCCACTCAAATATTTCTGAATCTTAACTGTTTCATCTTTGATGAAGGAGGCATACTTCAACAGTTTTAAAAATATCCTTTCATACTCATCAATGGTCATGCTTCCTAGTTTGAGTTCAAATAACTCTTCATCTTTTTGTCATAATACCTCTTGGTTAAGTATTTCTTCTCAAAATGCTTCTTGAACTCCCTCCAAGTCACATTCTTCTCTCTAATGTGTTGCATTCCTTGTGCAACTAATCTCTTTTATCTGATCTAAATTTCTCTTAGATATTTATTGGATCCTGTATTCAGATTTATAGGCCTTCTTACTCTGATAGGTGTAGTTATGAACAATTAAGAACCTCAGAGGCTTCTTCTTTAAGCCCTTTTCTTTAGCCCCCGAACGCATGTGACCACAGGTTGTGATCGAGTGTTGGATGTAAGGAACTTATCTTGTGCTTCGGGCCTCTGTGGATCTAGAACTTCAAGCTTCAGAGGTTTTCCTTTCACCTCACCACATTTCCTCTGAACATCGAAGTGGTTAACTCTCGAACAACTTCTTCTTCAGAGCTTCAGAGCTCTAGCACTTCGGAGATTCAGGCTTCGAAAGATCTCCCTTCATTACAATCCATTTCCTTTAAACTCCAAATCTCTAAATACTAGAAGGATGCACTAATCGATGATCCTCATTCACTGTTTATATCTACGGTCAACATGAGCTCTAGGACTCCGGGCTTCGGGAGTTCTGAGGCTCCATATTGCGCTACCTCTTGAATTCCCGAATTGGTGAACTCACAAACCACAAATAAATGGACCGTTCCTTCTTGTTAATCAATGACCATGATCGACTCTGGGAATCTAGGCTTCAGATCCTTCCAAATAAATTCTCTACAAATCTCTCGGAGTGTCGACTTACCAGATATTATCTCTCTTGCCTCCACATATCATCTCCCAATCAACGGTTGACATTAATTCTTGCCTTCGGGAATTCTCAACTCAAAGAAACCTACAACTCAATTCCTCCAGAGTACCAAGTCTCTGGACCTTGGGATCTGGTGCCACACATCCTCTGTAATCAACAATCGAGATGGACTCTGACCTTCGGGCCTTTGAAAGTCCTCTACCTGAATTGTTTATGCCTTGAATCCTCCATACTACGAGATCTACTGCCATGTGTCCTCTTCTGATCAATGGTGAGGATTTACTCTGCTCTTCAGAGCTTTAGGGTTTCACCTTCCTCACACTTCATTCCTTCCAAATGTTGAATCAACAAACTTCTAGGGTCCACTTAGTACTACACACCCAGGGTGCTACGTGTCAAAAACATGGGGTGACATGTGGCCTCACCGTCAAGTGACACGTGTTAGTTCACAGTCGGTACATAAGGCTCGTCAAAGGTACAAAATAAAGTGACACGTGGTAGGCATATAATAATTCCATGTCACCCTAGGTGACGTCATCATACCACGTCACATTAGCACTTTGGAACTTCAGTACTTCGGGCTTCAAAAGTTTTTACATCCACAACTTGTTAACTCTCGAATGCCAAACTATCGAACAATTACTTCCCGGAGCTTCGGGACTTCAGTGATTTATTCTCATCGACTCTTTTTCAAAACTATCAAACTTTCGATTAGGTCCACGTCACCCCGATGTTCAGTGATTTCGACACTTTAGAAGATTTATTTTCATCTACACATTTTCAAATCTCTCGAATGTCGACTTCCGAACAATTTCTTCTCGGAGCTTCAGGACTTCAGTGATTTGTTCTCATTGACACTTTTTCAAAATTGTCAAACTTTCGACTACCGAACAATTGCTTCTTATAGCTTCAAGACTTCAATGATTTATCCTCATTGACACTTTTTCAAAACTTCTGAACTGTCGAACAATTGCTTCCTATAGCTTCGAGACTTCAGCGATTTCTTCTCATCGACACTTTTTCAAAACTGTCGAACTTTCGACAATCAAACAATTGATTCCCGTAGCTTCGAGACTTCGGTGAAACTCTACTCCGCGCAATCTCCAATGGATTTCCCCAAACACCAAACCGTTGAACCACTTGGAAAAATCCAATGGTACACCTTCTCCTGAATGATCTATGACTGAGAATCACTGCAGGACTTCAGAGATTTGGGGTTTCGAGACTTTAGAGGGTTTCCCTGTTGAAACACCACACAACCCCCGGACTGTCGAAACTCAGAATATTGTTTAATCTGTGGACACACATCCTTGGAAATGAATAGTATGGATTGGTTCTAGACTTCGGGACTTCGGAGGATCTCCCTTTTGAAACAACGCACAACTCTCGGACTACTGAAACTCCAGATCCGACAGTTGTGAGGGGTTTGTCCCCAAAAAAATCCAACGACCCAAATTTAATTATGTGGTTCTAAACCCACAGTTACTGTGGTCTCCTTTCTTTTCTAACTTGTGCGAACCTCTATACCTCCCGAGCTTTCCAATACCACCCGGGAGCTCTCTCAACCACGCTTTGGCACTCTGTACATCAAATCCTTATGGAATTTTGACTCCAAATTCCACATTTGTGGTCCATTTAGGTTCAATGTTGAAACCATGGGCTTTGATACCAATTTGTAACATACCCAGCCACCCAGGTTGGGTCAAGCCACTTAAAAATTTCATGCTCTGATACCAATTTGTAACTTCCCTCGACCACCCAGGCCGAGGACACGCTACCACAATACTGTTGCGTTCAAGTTATTTGCCATCTGCTGGGCAATGTCACTTGAAATAAAAAATTCTCACTTTGTTTCTGATGGTCAGAACTGTCCATGCCTAGGTATAGACCTATTGGGCTATGGAATACATATCTCTTTACGTAACATCATACATATACATTCAACAATAAAATGCATTCTACTAATACAAAATTTAATGTGGAAATCACAACCATTTTCTACAAACAACTCACACATGCAACATTATAATTATTAAGACATGCAGAGGATACATAGCATAAAAATTAACATAGAAATGGTACTTATCTTTTTATGAAGGTCACAAACTACGTGCAGACCTTTCACGAACCTCCCAGCCTTAGACCAAGTTTCTCATCATTCTTAGCAGTGGGTCACCCCTAAGTTGGGACTAAAATCCACCCGGGTAAAGGGAATACTAGGCTAGGCTGAGGTTACAAAGTCTCCAGGAAGGATTTTGTCCCTAGGAGTCCACTCACGTCCACAACTTATAGTCCCTCATTCCCAACATTCCTGTCCCACCCCAGGGAGTGTACCCTTTCTTTGTTCGACAGTCCTTTGACTGCCCCACTCCCCTTCCAAGGTTTCAACAACACGAAAGACATGAAGTCTCAGAGCACTAAGACTATCATGAGGCTCCCTCTAGAAAAATCACTTCCCCGACAACCTCTCTCACCTAGAGAGAGTTTCCCACAGGATTGACAACCCGCTTCTTTAATTGACAGGCCTAAAAACCTGCTTCTTCATTCCATCTCCCAGACCAATCAAGTCTGTGAAATCACAACAAATCGGGTATGGATCTGGTAGGGACAATAAACCACACTAGTCTAGAGAAAAACGTGGGTAGAAACAAAAATTGGCTAAGGATGACCGAGCTCATGCACAAAACAAACATGCTATGTTGCACATAGAAGTATGGGTTATCTTCATTGGTTGCGGGTTATAGATCTTGCAAAGGTAAAATGGTGGAGGAAGTGGATGTTGCGTGAATGCTCAGTCTGAGTGTGTGAGTGCGTGAATTGGGTGTCTGGAAAGAATGGTTGAAGACCCCCATAATGACTGATTTCCCCACATAAATCTGCATGTGCCAATATTGGCACATGGCTCTCTTGGGAGCTCATTACTCCCCACTTGGAGTTTGTTCCTTTCCCCAAATGAACTTAGGATAACAGGGTTTATTTCCCAAACTTTAGTCTTTAGGAAAATATTTATAATATTCCTTTGGGTTTAATCTCTTCAAGCTTAGCCCTTTTTCCTAACCTCTTATCCCCTTCCCTTTCCCTTCCCAGTGGAGCTTAGTCCCCCATAAATCTTTCTTCGTGGTCGGTCTACAAGCAACGATGTATATTTTTATTAATGATCTGCATAATTACATACACAAAAATAGGCTCACTAGCCTTAGCATCTAGGCTCTCCAGCCTAATATTCACATAAGCCTACCAACTTATAAACACTTGGATCACTAGCCTAGAAACACAATTACAATTTAGCAGGGGCTCGACCTTGGGGTATTACACATGCTCTGGGCTCTTGTTGGTTTCATGAGATGATTGTTCATTAAATAAATCATTACTTTGGTTGTAGCTTTGACATCCATCTATATTTACGTTATATTTTGTTCTACTTTCGAGAATCTCTGCTCATTGGTATTCAACTAACCCAACTCTTTAATATGGGGAAGATGAATTTTGTGAGCCAAAATATGTGTTGCATCACTACTTTGTGGAGTTTGGTACATATTGAGAGTGAATTCTTCAACTCCTTCTCAATATTTTCCCCAACTTATTGGTGGTTGTCAAGTGCGACGTAGCGGAGGTTATTTTCTGACTCCGTCATGAGTGGTAGTTCTGATGAAGCATCAAGATTTTATGTGATCCACCACTGCATATCATTCAAATATTCCCTAATCGCAAAAAAATGTGTGTTATTGGTTTGGGCTCTGTTGTGCTGAGATGTGATATAGGAAACCATTTGTTGAAAGAATTTTAGATTTGCGTACATATTTGTTGCTAGATTATAGATTTATTCTTGAACTCCTTCTGCACAAATATTTAATTCTTTGAATTTGTAAGGGTTACTTTTGTTGCGTTGGAATTCTTCTTCTAATGCTCTTATCCTTTGATCATTTTCCTCACTTTCATGCACAAATTATTTTATAGTTTTCTCTTACACTAGTGTGAAAGTGACACTGTTTGACGCAATTGAAAGAGGATCATCTATGCCATATTTTATCACCTCACCTTTGGTTTTCACACACAACAGAGTCATTTCACACACTATTAGATTTTTGGTTTTCTACAAGATTACCTTACCAGATTCTTTTTCAAATATGAAAGAATTTAGATTGGCTACTTTCCAGGCCTTCAATGGTGTGTATGCTCCTAATCCTAGTTCTCCCAATGGGAACAGTCCCCCATTGAGTGGGATTCTAGTTGATGATCCCAAAATATTCTTGTCCATGGGATCTAGGTTAGTATTTCTTTCATTTTCCTCCTTTCTTCGTTGTTCTTTCGTTGTTGTTATTGCTTCTTCTGTTGCCTTTGTTTTTTCTCCAACGTGTGGTGCTTCTTTCTATTTCTTGCATTCAACATATTCTTCTCTTCTTTTCCTTTGTTTCTCATTCTTCCTTTGTTGTTTAGAATTTTCTTTGGCTACTGTTGTTTCTTTTTCTGTCGCTTTCTATCGCTAGAGCTCAGCTTCCACATATTTTCTC
Source organism: Picea glauca (assembly GCA_000966675.3). Lineage (NCBI taxonomy): Eukaryota > Viridiplantae > Streptophyta > Pinopsida > Pinales > Pinaceae > Picea > Picea glauca. Next base: position 6,488 of record JZKD02S1602417.1, read on the forward strand.
TTATTGTTTTCCTTTATTTTAGTAGCTTTTGTTGATTTTCTTTTCTTCTCTTCTTCAATTGTTGTTGTCTTGGTTGTTGTTGTTGTTTTGGCTAATTCTTCTTCTTAGATTTTCTTTTGAGCCTCTTTGGCTCTTTGCTCATATTCTATCCTACATAGTGGGTTGAATCTCCTTTTGAAAATCATATCATGGTAGTTTCTGGATTAACAATGAATCTCTTCTTCCTCCTAGATGTCAGTTGTGTAATATCATATGTATTTGTAGTTATTGCAGTGGATGCTGATGATGTCCATAGGATCGTGCCTTTGGAATCTCTCTTCGTCGAAGTGGAAATATGCTAGTGTATTTTCTTCTACCTATTATTCCTTGACATATTTGAACAAGTATGACCCAAACCAGAGTGGGAGAGGAGGCCATATGGATTTCTTATCCTTGTATAATGATGAGCCTACCTTATTTATAATTGCCTGATATGTGATGTCCTGCAACACTAATCTATTTGGAACAAACTTTGGGAAAGGTGGGGAGATTTAGTAGTTCCATATATCCTTATGTAGGTGTCTTATTCAAGGAGATACCAATCCCCTATCCTCTTAACTATGGCTTGTGCCTTATCTATCATGCAGGGTTTTAGCGAACCAAATATGAGGTGCGACATGGGATTAGGAAATTATCACAATTTTTTTTATATTCAAAGCAATATTTGTGCTCCCATAACACCTTGTAGTAGATGTGAATTGGAGGATCGCTAGGTTGTCATTCCCATCCCATTTGAGGATAATCATGGACCACACACATCACATCAAGGAGGTAGGATGACATATGGAATATTAGAAACTCCCCTGAAGTTGTGTTCTTTGTTGTTGAAAGTGATTCCTCCGAGACAAAAGGTAACATGTTATCCCGGTTAAACATCGAACCAATGACTATGATATAATAAATGAGAGGTACCCATGACACATTGAATTTCTGGGCATCAAGTTCTCCATAACACTTGCATATCATTGCCACTACATACTAGTATGGTAGTCTAAGAACATTTGTGGGATACTTGTTAGATGGCCTAGTCTTGAACATATTTTTGGGCTTGTACTAGCTCTTCAAAAGTTCCATGGGGATTTGCAGGAAAATCTTCACTATATTCTTGTCTAATACCTTTTCTCCTTCATCTAGATGATAGTAGGAGAAAATCACTGAAGCCTGGAAGGAGGTGATTGGGAAGCCTTGGACATTCAATATGTATATAGTATCCAAATCAACATTCTTTACGATCCTTGAAATGGCTTCGACATAGGGGAATATTGATGCATGAGTTGCGACCTTGTATAATATAAATCTTCTTGTGTTCTTGTATGTGTTGAAATTAGGATCGTATTTAGGCAGCTGTGAGAATGTTTGTTTTTTTAACATAAGATAAAATTCAACCCATTTAAGTGAGGTTTCCTTATCAATGAAACCTTTAGTTTCATCATAAACGGGTCTAGGTGTGTTGATATCTTCCTCTTATAAGATTCTGCTTGTGGAGGCCTCTTCAACAGAAGCCTTGCCTACACTTTGTGAGCCTTTTCTGGGAGGTTGAATCTAAATTATAAACACATGATAATGCCACAAGAAAAAATATTTTATTAGATCCAATATCATCCGAAGAATAAATTAACATGAAAATGCCTAATCTACAACTTGCAAAAGGCTGGCAACGATCTGGGTATTACTGAGGCCATTAGAAGGAGGTCAACGAGGAATTCTTTTCCCCATCGATACAGGGTACATCATCAGAAAAAGGCATTTCATTGTCGATACAGGCCATGTTAGATAGGGAAGGTATTTCCCTTCCGAGGTAACTGTATCATAGAGGAAAATGGTTTTCACCCTCACCATTGCTACAATCCTTGGCACAATACTTGGGGTCTGAAATTATCGAGTGCATTAGTCAAGGGTTTTCTTTTTTATTGATAGTCATGAAAAATAGAAACTTCTATGTAAAAAATGATACGAGGGTTGAGTTCTGGAAAGGGGGGCATGAGGAATAGGATCCACTAGGGGGATAAAGAATAAAGGGCATTGAGACCCTGATCAATGAAAATGAGGCGGGGGCGTAAGGGAGGGCAATGTGTTAGTGTGTTTTCTTCTTCCCTACTCCCCTCTTTCCTCTTAACCTTTTATCTTAACATTTCGAGCCAGAAGTAGATATTGGGGGTAGGATAGGACAAAAATGAGACAAAACCCTAGCTTGTTCTTCCCCTTGTCCCATTTTATATCTATTGTGGGTGGGAAATCCCTCCTACGGACTATCACTAAGGGTTTTTATCATGCATGCAGAAATGACCTAAAGATTCTTACTTCTTACCATCATCCCATGCCTAAACCCCCATCACTTATATGTAAATACAAGGCTCAAGAGATTAAGTTGACATACCTTATTTTTCGTGTTTGATGTTGATCCATTTTCGCGCTTGGTCGTTCTTTGACTGTAGCTCTCCTCCCAATGTTGACCTGCATTTACAAAAGACAAACAAAGAACTGCACATGCATTTGATCTATGAACTAATGGGTTAGAGATTTAATCAATCATACAATCAATATTCAAATAATGACAATCTCATGTGGTGGGATGGGAAAAGCAATTATTTTATTAACTTCACAGTGATACCTTACAATGATAAAGTCATCTACTATTCCTTGATCCTGGTCTTGGGATTTTCTTCCACTATCTTCCAACTGCTTTGCTCTATACTTCTCTTTGCACAAGGATGGCTAAAGGTTGGGACAAAGGGAATGCTCAATTAGGTATAGTTTCTTTACTATGATTTTCCTCTTTTCAAATGGGACCCCTACCCCTTCTTTTATAGGTTAGAAGGAGCTAGGTATTTGGTTGAATGACCGACCATGCATGGCCGAAAGGTTTAGTTAACTCACCCAAAGCTGTGTGTTCCATCAACAACTTTCCTTTTTTCATGCTTTTGTAGGTACACGTGGGTTGTCTTGGGTCAGCTAGCATGTACACACGTGCAGTAATGGAGCAGGGCATGTGGGCCTTTATAAAAGGGGTTTTTAAGAAGAGTTGTTCAATAGTGTTTTGGCAAAGAAGGAATCTGAGATGGCCTGATGCCAAGTAAGCATGTCTGGTGAAAATTAGGGTTGTAACAGATTCCCCCTAATGTGTTAGGTCAGAAGAGCATTTGATGGCCGAAATACATTAACAATCTTCACCAACGTTCCAAACAAGTGAGCCCGTGGACTAGAAATACGGAGGTGCCTTCTACAAAATAATAATTGTCTCACCTAGGTGGGCACACCCATGCTTAGGATGAAATAAAATCATGTCTACCAATCAAATACATTGTAGATCCATGTCATATAACTATATAAAGTGTAGTCGCGATAAATACACAACGGAGCTACATCTTGAAATCAAAAAGATATCCATGTAGAGTATCCATCTTCTAGAAGCTGATAAGGCCTGATGGCTGGAGATGAGGTCTTCAGAGTTCGAGCAACAACTTCAAAATCTTCAAAACTCGGGTAGAAGTGTAATATGAGTGTACGACTTCACTACCCAGAGGTCTTCGATGGCTCGTCGGTCATGGACTAGAGAATCTCGATGATCAGACTGAAGGCTTCATTGATTTCGAACAAAGACTTGATTGGAATTTGAGGATGGTCGGGCATGAGGGCAAGAGACAAACTGCAGAGGGGCCAACTCAGGCTTAGAAAAACTTCTCTTGGATAATAGCATGACAAAATATGAGACTCAGGCAGCATCACATTAACATAAGTTCACGAGGCAGGAGGCAACGCAAACTCTCCATATGTCTGGAAGAATAACCAAACGGAGGAGAACACAACTCAATGTAGTGGGAAAATATTCCTAAGGTCATATTAAATCCCAGGGTTTGACAAACAAATGGAAATATGTGCTTTATCCAAGGGTGACTCAATGTGCTGCCAATACAAAGAAAAATACTTTTCCCTTCCTCTTTTTGGGGTATATTTGATTTTTTTTGTCTTTTTCAATAATTTTGAAAAAACAATAAAAGAATGTTACTTTACAAAGGAGGGATGGGTGTCGCAAACATACAAGTTCAAGGTGCAAGGACAAGACTGATGTTCAAAGTAAGGACACTCGGGAAAAATCCCTCCTGGGGCCAAATGTGTCAAGACGCAGAGGCAAAGTGCTACAGGGCTTGCGTATAAGGCATGTTTCAAATGGTTTAGTTGAGAGAAACATGGAGTCGTCATTAAGCCAAAGACGTAGGTATGCAAATGCGGTTAACAAAACACACAATGGTAACGTCCTTCGATGTAAGTTTAACGAGCCTAGAGAAGGTAAGCTCGACAATTTTTCATATTTAAAGAGTCTGAAAAAAGATAAAAGGAGACTCCAATGGGGTACCTTTTTTGAAGGTAGTCTAGTTGGTTCGAAAAAGGGGTAAAATAGCACCGACAGGAGTCTATTCAAAACCATTTTAACGAGTGTGATAAAGACAAGATCACTCGACAATTTTTTCATTTTTAAGGAGTTTGAAAAAAGCTTAACTATGGACTTCGTCAGGAATGTTCTTCTGGATCATTTTAACGAGTGTGAAAGAATAAGGTCACTCGACGATCTCTTCAATTTTAGGGAGTCTGAAAAGAGCTTAACTATGGACTTTGTGGGGGTTCCTTTTTCGTAAATTTAGTCCCTTTGGCCCAAAAAAGGGTTAAAATTATACCTGAGAATACTCTTCTAGGGATCCGAGGCCTCTAGAGTATACCTTTGTTCGTACAATTGATCGTCCGGACCGAAAAAGGGGTAAATTACCACTGGATAGATGTGACTTCAAATTTCAGTGTAACGAGCGTGAAAGGCAACACGATTGCTGGACAATCTTTTCATGTTTAGAGGGTCTGAAAAGGGCTTAAAAGAAGACCCGTTATGTTTTGGGAGTCCTGAGGGTGAGGTCAAGAGTGATAAAGAGTCATGCAAATGAGGCTCAAACTCGTAATCAGGGAAAACTAGAAGGGATCTTGAGCCTATAGTCATTAGTGACAACATGGACACCATAATGCAACCAGGATCTACCTAGGGCATCCATGTTCCGGTAATCTCTACCACCAAATCACGACACTTCTAAAGCAACAATGATGGTTCTATGTCGCAACCTGGTGGGATCGATCCTATGTCAAAGGGATAAAGACAATGAGATACAAAAGTAGGGGTGGAAACCTAACTTATATGCTCAATTTGACCTTCTAAGAGTTTTCCCCATGAACCATCAAAAGTGACCCAAAAATCCAAAAAATGTCCTGATACCTGAACATAACTTTCCATAGAAACTCTTGAATCACTCTAAATGGTTTTCAATTTAGAGAAAATGATAAGGGGCGCCAAAAAAGTGACAAAAAAGGGCCAAAAAGTCTATAAATAGAAGATGGAAGATCATTATCACCATTGCTGATTTGGAAATTGACTCTAGAGCAAAAAAAACCCCTTTGGTAAAAGTGGTGATTCCGGGAGCTACAGTGGACGAAATGACCATCCGTCTGGACCAAGTAAGTATAAACTACCTCCTTTTGCCTTTTAATTCTTTATATATGCATTTAATTTGTTTTTTTTTTGGGGGGGTGTCGACCTTTAAAAGGTCAACCCTAGGTCCACGCAGTATATCTTATGACAACCCATGTGTACACTCGCTCTCTCTGATGTTAGAGCGCATGTACATGTGACTGTCATCACAACAACTCGCGTGGACCCTCCAATGAGTGCAAAAAAAGTTTAAAAATCAAGGCCTAACCCTCTAAAATTTTGCCCATGTGTAGGATGTATGTGCACTGGAGAGAACGAGAGCATGAAGATATTAACGCACTAGTTGGGGAAGACCCTAACGTTGTGGCGACGTTAATGCAATGTGGCTTGCTCAAGTTTTTTCTGTGTCCTTTCATGAGAGCACAACCTAGGCTACTGAATGCCTTGGTTGAATATTGGCACCCTGACGCAGAAGATTTTATGTTAGAGGGACAGTCGTTGGTGCCCACTACAGAGGATATATACTTTTTGACTGGCCTCTCTTGAAGAGGTGAACCAATCAATTTCTGGACATTTACTTCTAGGCCTCACAATATATCAGAATTGATAGGACTCTATTGTGAGACGGGTACAGATCGATCAAGCTCGTAGGTGCCAATCAACAAGATCACCGATTTATCATTGCAGGCGATTGTGTTACTTATTGGGAAGATGACTAGTTCTGCAACTCTATATCAGGCGTCCTGTGGACAGATGAACTGTGCAGTCCAGTTTTTAAATGCACATATATTTGAATGGAGCACCACACTGTTAGATTTTATGAAGAGGCAACTGATAGATTGTCAGTTGCGAACGTAGAGGAACTTCGGGTTCGGGACAATTCATGTTCTTTCTTCTTTGAAAGAGTTTCTAGTTTCAGTCCTCGAGTGGTGGTATGAGGACATCAGGCCTCTCTTCTTTCGGTTTACAGATGGGCAACATTGTTGCCACGACAGGGTGGTGGAAGGACTAATGAGTCCTTCGATGATGAATTTTTTTCTTGGTTGTCACGATAGATCCCAGTCATAGAGGATTATCCTTATGCTGCGATTGATTTCTCGAGAGATCCCGAGATCCATGTACCTCTAGGTGAAGAGCAAGGCAAGATGGGTAAGTTTGCATCATTTTTTTTTTTTTGTGAAACATATATAATTTTTTATGTTGTTTATATATATCATTTTTTTGAAACCAGAGTATTTGACAGATATGTGTCTATTGTGTGCAGATGTGGGACCAGTACGACCTACAGATTATGCGAGGAACAGGCATCGTCCTCGGCCAAGGGTCGCACCTTCCGCCGCAGGGGGACCAACAACAACAAGAGAGCTTCTAGCCGGTGAGGCTGAGAGGGTTTTGAGATGAGTTGAGTGAAATTTTACCTCGCTCACTCACACCATCCCCATGGAAGAGATTGAGGATTTTCCACCATCTATGCAACCTCATGTAGTGGGGGAACCACGGATGTGGGTCTGACTATTCTGGTGTTTGGCAAATGCTGTTGATTATTACAACAGGGCTCACAGGCCCTGACCTTAGTTAGTCTAGACTTTTCACGTGCCAAGAGCTCTACTTGTATATATGTTTTGAGGGCATAAGCCCCATAACTCGTTACTGGTCATATTTTTTGAGGCGCTTACGTCCACCTATATACTCTGATGATTATGATATTATATATGGATTTTTATGTCTTTTTGTGTCTTATGGATTATATTTTCCTTTAAAAATGTATTTACATGTTTATGTGTATGCATTTTTATATGTGTGCGAGATGCCAGTCTAAAATTTGATTATCTAGAGTATCTGTAACTTGGTTTAATCTCCTAGGAACATGAAAATATGTAATATAATCGAAGCTTCATTCTAAGAGACATACCCTAAGGAATCATCGATATAAAGGGGGATCATGAACACGGTAGACTCTATTTAACTGAGGCACAACCAACTGAGTGTCTAAATAGATCCAGAGATGAGAGATACCAAATGACAGGGTGTCACGAAGAAACTCAATAACTGCATTGTACTCAGCGACATTGTTTGTGGTGTCACCTAAACATATACCTCCTGAAGATAATAACTAGCCCCGAGGTGTAAAAATTACCCAAGATGCGGAGGCAAGCTTCCGAGTGTGTCGGCTAGTACCATCTGTGTACCCAATGAACACCTCCAATTCACTTGACATCTGCCACAGTGACAAAAGATAACATAAAAAATGACACATCCATAATACTAAAAGAAACCAAAAAGTAATAGTACAAAGATTATACATATGTTACAAAAAGTTACCCAAGGTGACCTAACTATGAGTAATACTTCTTGAGGTAGAGCCCATTTCTAGGCTCCGCCAAATAATTTCCCTCAAAGTCAACCAGATGATAAGCGCCCTTTTTTAGAACCTCTTTTATGATGAAAGGTCTGAACCACATGGGTTTGAATTTTCCTGCCCCCAGGGGGGTCCTTATCTTGGTCATAGACCAGGACAAGGTCACCTTCAGAGAAAATCCGAGGACGAATGGACCAATCATACTGACACTTGAATTTTTGTTTGTGAGTCTTGTTGTCCAAGGCCACATCAGGACATTGCTCATTGAGTCGCTCAAGATATAATACCCATTCTCCAAGTGGAGAAGTGTCTGGTAGTAACTGTACTGCCAATTTTAGGGACAAGATCTGACATTCTATAGGCAAGGCTGCTTCCAACCCATAAATGAGTTGAAAAGGTGAGAACTGGTTGCAGTCTTAACAGATGTTCGGTAAGCCCATAATGTCGAGTATAACATCAAATGCCAATTTGACTTGGCTGAGTTGATCATTCGCTTTAGGATGGTCTTAAGAGATTTATTTACATCTTCCACCTGACCATTTGCTTGGGGGAAATAGGGTGACAAATGTTCTTGCCGCAATCCAAGCTTTGATGTTAATTCAGTCATCATTTGGTTCTGAAAGTGACTTCCATGGTTAGTGACAATATCTCTCGGAACGCCGAACCTTGCAATTATCTGGTTGAACAAAAAGAGAATTGTAGTCTCTCCATCATCTTTAAACATTGGCATAGCTTTGACCCACTTCATAAAGTAGTCTATGGCTACAATGATATAACGATGCCCCCTTGCTGAAGGAGGGTTGCATGTAGTGCAATCAATTCCCCACTTGGTGATGGGAGCAACTATGATGACAGGAAACATGGGAGCGGGATGTGCCCTCATCTTCCGAGAGAAGATCTGACATGAGTGGCACTTCTTGACCGATTCGATACAATCTTTGATTAGTGTTGGCCAGAAGTAACCGGATCGTAAAATATTCTGGGTTGTTGCCAACCCAAACAAATGATCGCCACATGCTCCAATATGGAAATCATTAAGCACGAGTTCCGCTTCTTCATGAGTGAGGCATTGACAAAGAACACAATCTACCCCTCGACGATAGAGAGTGTCCTCGAGGATGAGATAATTCTTGGCTTGATGACATATACGACGACGTTCATCACGAGAAGCAGAGGTGGGGCACTTCAAAGTTTGGATATAGACTAGAATATCTCCATACTAGGGGTTCAAAGATGCTATCAAAAACATATCTCCTTGAATAGGCGATTCTTTGGGCACAACATCACCTAACTCGACTGGAAGTTCCGAAATAAGTTATGCGAAGGCCAGTGACTTTTTGGATTTCACCGAAATGAAATCTAAGTCAAATTCTTGGAAGACGACTATCCATCTACTGATCTTTCCGCCTATTACCCATCATGTCAACATGTATTGAAACAGATTCACAATGACAATGAGGGTGGTCTTGCGAAATAGAACATAATGATGGAACCATTGAACAACATGGACTACTGCCAATGCAAGTTTTTCGATATGAGAATAATTGAGTTCCAGTTCGATGAGGCCTCGGCTCAGGTAATAGATCACATATTCTGAGAGAAAATCATCTTCCTGAACTAAGACCATGCCGATTGTTGACTCTGCTGCAACCAAGTATAATAATAAATCTTTGTTATAGTTGGGTGGCCGAAGCAGAGGGGTAGTTGTGAGGGCATGTTTTAACACTTTGAAGGAGTGTTGAGCAGCATCATCCCAATGAAAAGGAACGTCTTTCTTTAGTAAGCGCATAAATCCCTTCATGATCTTAGCATAGTTGTCGATCAAATGCCTCAAAAATTTTTCCTTGCCCTATAGACTCTAAAGTTGAAGGATTGTGCATGGGGGAGGCAACTGAACTATTGCCTCAACCTTCATAGGATTGACCATGATCCCTGTTGTTGACACTATGAAACCTAACAAACATCTTGATGGTATGCATAAGCTGCATTTGTTTGGATTCAAGCGAATCCAGAAGTAGCGACATCGCTCAAAGATAAGTCGGAGGTGCATGGGATGATCCATTCTCTTGTGAGATCAAGATGCTAAATCATCTAAATAGGCCTCAACTATATGCTTGAGATCATGGAAAGCAAAAGACATGACCCGTTGGAAGGTAGCTCCAGCATTTTTGAGACCAAAAGGCATCTTACGATAGGCAAATGTACCCCATGGACAAATGAATGTAGTTTTGTGTTGGTCTTCAGGCTTGATTTGTATCTGATTATATCCCGAAAAACCATCCATGAAAGAAAAGGCCTCGCAACCTACACATTCATCAATAATTTGGTCAATGAATGGTGTGGGAAAATTATCTTTTGGATAGGCCTTGTTCAAATCATGGAAGTCCGTACATACACGAATCATGCCCTGTTTCTTATTGACCGGCACAAGATTTGACACCCATTGAGTCAAATGGATAGGATAGATAAAACCGGCTTTGAGAATTTTCTCGACTTCAACCTTAATGGATACTTCTTTCCTGGGATTAACTGGACGAAGCTTCTGCCAAATTGGATTGGCATCCAGATAAGTTGTGATTTCATGTTCGACTATTTTTGGATCAATGCCTGGCTTTTCCTCATAAGACCAAGCAAAAACGTCGCAAAATTCTTTAAATAAGTCTGTGTAGATTTGAATCTCTTCGAGGGAATAGTCAACTCCGATGAAAACATTCTCCACGATGTCAGGGGTTTTGGAGATATTAATCGATATAGTTTCAGCGATAGTTTCCATATTACCCTCGGTATAAACCTCATGTGTAGCCAAGGGATTGATAGGAAAAAACCTATCTCCTGTCATAGTCAAGGTGAATTCCCCTGCTTCGATTCTTCTTAAATCCGGGAGGAAGTATGATCGATGATGGAGATCGTCCCAGGGTTTGTCCGAACTAGTCATTTCTTCAATGATTTCTTCGTCTAAGGGCAAGACTAAGTCTGACGAATCGACACCAATGAGGGAACCTTGAGCCCAAATAGGCTTTGGGATCAGATCTAACTCTTTTGTAGGAGTCAGATCTGTGTCGGTTGAAGCTTGCTGGACTAAAAAGTATGCTTCCTCTGCCGCGGACAAGGGCATGGACATACCATTGTGCCCTGTCCCTTCCATCGTGGTTGATGGGGAAGGAAGAATCCACAGATCATTGAAGTAAGTCATGTGAAATGACGAAACTTGGAGAATATCAACCTTATGGTGGTCTGATATGAGCTTGACATCGCCTTGAGGGGGGCGGGTAATCGAGGGTACCCATCAAAGATGGGCAGAAACCAACCCCTACATTGACGATGCCCGATTGGGGATTATCAATCATCAGGACCGTGGATGCCCCCAATGAAGGGTCAGGTCTGGAGAAGGAAAATTGATCAATGGTCACAATCCGACCCTTGTGTGGAAACAACAAGACCTGAAAAACTGTAGCAACCACTGCTTTCATGGAATAAGTCCAACTCCTACCTAACAAGAGATTGTAGTCGAGGGATGTGTCAACTACTTCTACTTCGACGCACATGGTCTTCCATCCTAACTACACGGGGAAAGAGGGGATGATTCCATGTGGTCGGAATGAATGACCATCAAAAGCGATAAGAAGAGTAGGTGACAGAGACAAAACGGGTTGGCCAATGGCCTTCCAACACGCCAATGACATGATGCATGTCGAAGCGCTCTCATCAACCACTATGTAGAAAATGTTCCACGTAAAGGTTTTTGTGGGGTAAGCCACTACTATTTGAAATGCTACGTGGTAAGGGAGACGAGGTTTTAAGTCGGTTGTATCTAGCATGATTGTACCTCGATTACAAGTCTCGGTGGATCCTAAAGCTACTAACAAAGCTTTCCTCCGGGAATGGTTGCTTTGGAGGACCTCCAAAGCGGACATCACACAAGGGGTTTGAGATAAATACTCCACCACAGAATAGTTATGGGCGGACCTTGTGTTTGGGTTGTGAGAAGCTTTCTTGAACACGCCTTTTGGGATGCATGTCATTGTTTCTCCCAAAGTCTTCTCGATCTAGAGAGGAAGAGATGGGATTTCAACTTCTTTTCCTTTCTTAGAGGTGTTGGGATTACTATAGTCATGTGCTCTAGCAGATATAAAAGCATCACCTTTCATCATATACACATTCATGGATGCAGGGTTGTTCGAAGACGGAGAGGGTCCTTGACTGCCCCCTTCTGTGCTTGTAGAGGCTTGGGTTAGGTTTTTCCCATGTTGGAATGGATTTGTTAACACAATAGGTTGTTGCTGTGTCACAAAATTTTGGGCCTCTGCAAGCTGAGGACATTGGTGGGTCGAGTGGTCTTCTGCACACAGGTTACACAAATACCTCGCTTTTTGTTTCTCAGTGTTGCCCCCACCAACATTATTAGTGGGATTCTTATCCCCCTTACCCTTCTTTCATTTTTTTTTTCTTTCCATCAAGCTATTGGGTGGCCTTTGGATTTGTCGATTGCACTGTGTGTACATCCAATGTTTGGGTAGGGGGAGCAACCGAAACATTAGTTTGGCTGGTCGCTGTATGTTGTATAGACAATTGTTGCATTTGTTTTGTCAGTTGTTTAGCGGGCTTGGCTTGTGCTGAACCTACAATACCATCGGCATGTGGTCCAACTCTCTGTCTGGTTTTATCAAGTATGGATCGTGGTGCATCAGACAAAACCTTGTACAATAAACCAGACTGAGAATAAATTAGCTCAAGCTGTTGAGCTCTCATGATGGCATCTTCTTCGGAAAACACTCTTGACGTTGCGACATCTTTGGATAGCTGTGGGACCAAAGACTTAAGGAACCACTCAAGCAAAAATGCTGGTGGGACTGGTACTTTAATTAAACTCTTCCGACGTCTCCACTCTCGGATGTGGTCAGATATATGGTCCACTTTTGTCTATTCAAAATTGGCCAACAATTCTATGTCGACATCGTATCTCACAGGTAATTGGAAATGGTTTATGAATTCCATTGCCAATTCGTCGAAGAAAGAATATCTTGAGCGGTCGAGCTCAATGTACCATTTCGTGGCACTCCCGATGAGAGTGCATTGAAACAATCGCAATTGTATGGATTCATCTTTAAACGAATTAGATGAGCACCAAAGATGGAAGGTGGTCACATGATCCCTTGGATCTTCATTAGGCTTGGCCTTGAGATTTGGTATGTCTGAAGGTAATTTATTCGGCATAGGAGGCCAACATGGATCATGACAGATGGGGTCATTCAACAATCTTGTCAAGTATGGAAAATGTAAAGTTTCTAAGAAAGGTATTTTTGGTTGGTTGTTGATAATAACCATGGAAAAAGGGGCCTGGAGTTTGACTGGCACCAGGTTGCCAGGAAATGTTGGGTTGCTGGCCGGGGTTCTGGTAAAAACCATGGCCATGACCAGCGTATGGATTCTGCGTGTGAGGAGACATCATTGGTTGATTCCCAAAATAGGATGTAGATGGTTGGGCATGCATTACATTTGGAGGACTTTGGGAAGGGTTGCCCCATGCCGATCCCATGGGCATAGGCATAGCACCTTGTCCGGGGTTCCATTGGTTGTGAAAGGAATTGCCCCAGATCGACATTCCCGATGAGGGAACTGATCCTTGCCAACAATTCCAAGGTCCTGATGCAGAAGAAGTTCCTGGGTTTGCCCCCTATGCAGGAATAGTACCCTGCATAGGATTAGGTTGGCCATAACTAGGGTTTCCCCCGATCGGGAAAGCAGTTGACGAGAAAGTGTTGTTACCAAACACACTGAACAAAGAAAATGGTGTTGACCTTACTGACATATTATGAGAAGGTGGTCCTTGACTCCCTACTCCAATTGAGCTATGGTGTGTGTTTGGCTCGAGGGATTGTTGGAAGGTACTACCGAGTGAAGGGGACGAAGGTGGTATATGACCTCCCCTGTAAGGGAAAGTGTTAAAAGGAGCTGAAGTGCCTCCCATGGGTCCTTGCAGAGGAGCGTTAGAGCTCCCTGCCCCTAGACCTAAAGTCTACAAAGTGGAGTAGGATAGTACCGGACTTGTACCTGAGCTAGGCATCCCATATGAGAATGGAGGGCCTGTCACACTCTGTGTGAAAGGAGCAATGGCCATCACCAAAGATGGGATCATACCACTGCTCGAGGTAGAGGCAGTTGAGACCGTGGTGGCTTGGACTGGCAACGGTGGGGAAGGAGGTGGAACACCCCCTGTGATGACAACTGTGGTGGGAATATCAGGATTCCTAGAAGAAGAGACAGGATTTTCCTCCATTACCATCCACTTTAAAGGTGCTGAAAGTTTCTTTAATAGAGGTTGGTCATGTGTGATTTTCGATGACCCGATAGCTTCAAAATACCCTTGTTGGTCTAGCTTTCACCTTAGTGGTGGCGGGGGTGGCTCCAGTGTAACCGGTGGTAGGCCAAGAAGCCTTCGTGACCAACGGAGCTCGTGATCCTCCACTGCGTGAGAAGATCAAAGATACATTAGGGATTTCTATTCATTCAAAGACAACACACACTAGGAAAGTCCCTATAAGATAAAACAAGAAAACACTAAACTAGTCAGAAGAACAGTTACAACAACCAACACTAGAGAAACTTACCGGTGCAAGTGCAACTCGAACACGGAAGCACCCTCCGGGTATACTCTACAAAGAGTGGCCTGATGTCTGTCTTAGGTACCACGGTATACCCCTGCAGTCACCTGTGTATGTCCCTAAAAATGATAGGCAACTAGGTTGCCAGCGCGTGAACAGTCACCAGGTGGGTACAATCGACAGTCGGGTAGACCACAATGAGTAGGGTATCAAGCCCGAAACTTGTCAAGGGTATTGAAAGAAAGTGGTCTGAAAGACAACTGAGGACCTCGAATGGATTCAAGACCATGAAGCTCAGTTGCAAATGCAATCAATGGAATCCCAAGACAAGCCCTTTATATGTGTTCTCCACTATGATTGGTTCGGCTTTGGAGGGGTTATCTTCGCTGCCTTTCCTCACATGACCTCATGTTTAGCCCCTGTGTTAGAGGGGGGTCCCAGATAACTTTCACGACACTGGACTTTTAACACTCCCTAGCTCAGACTCCAATGTTTGATTTAATGGCCTTGAAGAGTTTCCTCTCCAACCTAATTCAAGGCCCTAACCCTAAACTAGTTGGTTGACCCTACAAACATAAAAAGTTTAATTAATTTTATATTTAGCATTAATTTTTGTGGCTTGTCTTAAGTCAAAGGTTATGAAAATGAAACTAGTGATGTTTGAAAGACGAAAGAAAAATAAACAGAAAGCTGGAAACAAAATAACTTCTTCTTGACTCAAATCTTAATCAACTTTTCAAACTAAAATTTTCTAAGATCTTTGAAAAAAAAACTCAAAGAAGGATTTCCCTTGACTACGAGCTACTTATAATCTAAGTAAACTGTCAAGAACTTATGAAAGCAAAGACTTTTCCTGGTTACTAATGCAAACCAACACTATTTAACCAAACAAAGAAATAAAAGATTTTTTTATTTTATTTGAATGCTCACAAAGCAAAAAGGAAAAATATCAACAAGTAAAGACCAAGAAAACTTCTGGCCTAAGCGCTGATCGCAAAGAGTCACTTTAAAAATAACACACAAGCAAATTGAAACTGGACTCTCACACTTGTAAAAAAACCCTATAAAAAGAAAATTTTGAGGAAAACGTCTTAATGAAAAAGAAAACTATTGCTATGATCAAACCTAAGTTACTGACCGCTATGACAGAGACCCAAAAACCTGAGAGGTATAACTCTTTACAAAGGAAAGGATGTCTGCCTCGCCTTAAACAAAAAATTTCTCCACAGGCACGCTACTGACAGTTCAACAACAAGCGTGTGCACGTGAGTTGTGTAACGTCAAGGCGCGTGTACACACATGCAGACCCTATATAGGCCGCGTGTACTTTTGAAACTCTAAAAAATGAAAGGACAAGAAATCAAGCCCAAGCAAATACTACTGGTACTGAGAACCAAAATCTCTTGAAGACTCAAACACTTACTTTGACAGAAAAAAGAAAACAATTCAAGGAAAACTTCATAGAACAAACCAATCTGAGGTGAAACCTAAGCTATAGACTGTAAACAACAAAGACTAGAATGAGTTCCAGAAAACCCATGTGAAAGATTATTTCTGACAGGGGAGAGGATGACTGCCTCTCTAGAAGAAATTTTATGGAATCATACACGTGACTGACACTTCCTCAGCTAGCATGTACACACGGGTTGTGGGAAGGTAGGGCATGGGTACATGCGTTCAGACCTTATACAGACCGCGTGTACCTCTGTGGGTCTCGAAAAAAAAATGCGGTCAAGCAAAGAAACATAGCTAATTGGTATGGAAGACTAGAATCTTTGTTAGCTCAGACTTTTGCAGAAACTTTAAAAATAAGGAATGAACCCAGTTCTTAAGAATACCCAAGAAAAAATATTCCCAAAAACCCTAGAGATCCCCAGTATGGTTGCCAATTTTGTTGTGGGTGGGAAATCCCTCCTACGGACTAGAACTAAGGGTTTTTATCATGCATGCAGAAATTACCTAAAGATTCTTACTTCTTACCATCATCCCATGCCCAAATCCCCATCACTCATATGTAAATACAAGGTTCAAGAGATTAAGTTGACGTACCTTATTTTTCGTGTTTGATGTCGATCCCTTTTCACGCTTGGTCATTCTTTGACTGCAACTCTCCTCCCAACGCTGACCTGCATTCACAAAAGAAAAACAAAGAACTCCACATGCATTTGATCTATGAACTAATGGGTTAGAGATTTAATCAATCATACAATCAATATTCAAATAATGACAATCTCATATGGCGGGATGGGAAAAGAAATTATTTTATTAACTTCACAATGATACCTTACAATGATAAAGTCGGCTACTGCTCCTCGATCTTGGTCCTGGGCTCTTCTTCTACTGTCTTCCAACTTCTTTTCTCTATACTTCTCTTTGCACAAGGATGGATAAAGGTTGGGACAAAGGGAATGCTCAATCGGGTATAGTTTCTTTACTATGATTTTACTCTTTTCAAATGGGACCCCTACCCCTTCTTTTATAGGTTAGAAGGAGCTAGGTATTTGGTCAAATAACCG
>JZKD02S1602417.1:23480-45252 GCA_000966675.3 Picea glauca
ATATATAATTCAAAAGAAAATTGTTACAAATTTGGTTATTATTTTAATATTTTTGTTTAATTTTAATGATATTGATATCTATGTTAAATATATATTTAATTATGAAATTATTAAGAATATTTTTGAAAGATAATAAGCTATTTTTTCTAATAATTGTTTTCTCGTAATTAAAAAAAAAAATTAAACAAACATTCCACATAAAATATAATTTATTTCATAAATTTTTATATTGTATTTTTTTTTAACTTTTATATTTAAATAATTAAAATTTCAAATTTTCCTCGCATCTTTGTACTTTCAACAAATCGTTTTATTTTATTTATATATTTGAAAGATAAAAGTACAGTTTTTAATAGTAAACTTCCTTGTATGATTCCATTACTACTTTTTATTCCATAATATATAAGATATGGGTTTTTCTTTTCCCATATTTTAAACCAGAGAAGAAAAGGTTATAAGTTTTTGAAAAAAAATTAATTACAAATATGTTTTAAAAACGAGAAAAGGAAAAATCATATTCTATTTGAAAGACTATTCGAGTATGAATTTACTACCATGAACTCCACGACTCCACCATACATATAATATTTGCGGGGTTTTAACATAGTTGTACTTGAAAATCTCAAACAAAGGGGACAAATGGATAAATGTGTTTGACTTCCAAACACTAACCAACATTTATCTTGTTCAAAGGTTTAAAATACCTCTAACGATAATTTAAAAACCTTTGATTGGGGTTTGAAGACTATTTCATATACCCTCAAATACCCTCGATCAAGCTAGATCGAAAGTCATGGAGTGAATGATTACTCTCTTCATTGAGGGTTATTGCACCAACAAAAAAATACCTGAATACCTGAATCCTAGGCATTTGACTTTTGTAACTGTCAAGTTGATCGTAAGTATGAGTTGACTATGAAGTTGAGTTGGTTGATCATTGGGTCAAGTCGATCGACTATGGTAGTTACAAAAAAGTCTAACTACTTCACCATGATCATGAATGTATCAAAAAACGATGGTGCTTGATCTCAGATAATAAAGACTACCTATTGCTAGCTCCACCATTACTTCTCTCTTCTAGTTCCATGTGTGTGTGCATGTATAGTACCATATATTGCTTTCTATGTATTATGGTGTCTATGTTGTTTACTGGTAACCATCAAGTGTAATCCTTTAGATTACAACATTGGTTTCATTGTTGGTAATACACGATTCGAGACTTTTTATATCATAGCTTCATACATGCATAGATGTTGAGTCTAGAGGAGATTCATGAGTGGTGGCAGAGAAAATTAGACAATTATTTGAAAAACTATGCTAGGTGAAACAAACTAATGCTTGCATAAGCGAGAGCATGGTTTTTCACAGAAACACATGAAATATTCCTTGAATCCATTCTTGAAGAGATTAAGAAATTGCTAGATCATGTTGCTCACAAATAATTTGAATAAATGTAACATCCCCATTTTAGCGATGTATAATGTAAATTCAATGTATGGCCGTAAGCCAAGTGATGTAATATGTAAACTTTGTATATTTGAAATAAAATGTATTGTCGGCTGTAGACGGACACAGACAAAGACATGGGGGCTATTGAACCCAAACCATCTTTCGAAATTATCTTTTATATGAACCTTTTGTTTCCTTTGGAGCATTTCCAAGCTCCAATCATTGAATACAAGTAAGAGGGTTGGTGTGCGAAGCCACCTCACATGGTTATTGAGAGCATGGGATAAGTACAAGAAAGCATGGGGGAAGTGTGAGAGTCAATCAAATCCTTTTGGGGAAGAGTGAGAGTAAAAAAAACACAAGAAGAGAAGGAAATCCACATGGGAAAAGAGAGTCGTTTTGTAAGTAGATTTTTGGACAACAAGAGGGTTCTGAGTGTTGAAGTTGGAAGGAATCCACACTGGGCATGTGTAATAGATTTTTGGAGCTGTAAATTCATGACGAAATATGTTGTATGTCTGTGAGTAAGATTATGTGCAAGAACGTGTCAAAGTGAGTAAGTAATTTTATGATGTGAGAATTCTTGTGCAATTGTAGCTTCTTGGTGTCCCCAACAAGGAATTTTCCTGTCCAATCTATGTTGGAGCCCTGGAGGGAAGGGGGATAGCTTGAGGGACTATGCAACAGAGAAGGGGATCCCATTCCTTGGATTGTGCGGGTTGAAGGGAAAGAGAGCTGGTGGATTGGAATGGTTGTGAGAATTAATTGTTGAAGGGGTATAGTATCCAACCATAGGAATCACAGTCTCTTCTAGATTTAAAGCCCCATCTCGGGGGTGACTTGTTGTTAAGAACTGGAACAACAAGTTTATGGTTTGGTAGAACACCCATCCTCTGTAATAGGTTGCATATTTGCTAAGATAAGTGTTCATAACCACTGTGTTTAATTGTGTTGAATGTTGAATTCATTGTGTTCATTTCACTTTGATGTTTATATTATATATTGCTACTTGTTGTGTGTAAAATGATGCATTTGAACCTGTGTTTTTATGTGATTGAATGATGTTGTATGCGTGTAACTATTGCTGCACACATTTAAATTACTTGGATTTACATTTTTAATTCATATGTACAATTGCATGAGATTATCTTCCATGCTTTGTATTTTCTGCATTTAGAATTGGTATCTGAGTTATAATTTGGTCATTTTTAGTAGTAGCGTGACTCAACTTGGAGGCTGGGTATGTTATAGAGTGGTATCTGAAATTCTGGTTCAACATCGGACCCATATGGGTCAAAGACCAGTGTGAATGTGGTAAATTTGTTGTTGTAGAGTTTTAATCTATGACATATTTGGGGAAAATTGTGAAATTGGAATGAAATTCCTAAATTTCTAAGTAAATTTAGGTCGAATTTGCACTCATAATAGTTGAGTAGATGATTAATGACATCGATTTGTAAGTTGTAGAGTTAAATTCGACTTAGAGGGTCGATTTTTTGTGTTTTCATGGCTATCTGGAGTTAGTAAAATCAATGTCACAGATCACATTCGACTTGGAGATCAACGACCAAGATCCATTTTGGATCAGTTAAAATTTTCAAGTTCACTAAAAAAAAACTTTGGAATTGTTTTTAAATTTTCAAAAAAAATATTTTTTTGAGAAATTTGAAATTTTTTGTATAGATGAAGACCTGGACTGTACCTGTTATGTGGACTGACAAGGTCCATGATGGTAGTGGTAGAAGGAAAAAGGGTCATATAATAGATTTTGATGAATCAATCGCCGAAATCGCATTTGATTTTGAGATCAATGACCCATATTCATCGTAGTTTTGGTCAAAAACTTGCAAGTTTCAGAGTTCAAAAAAATTCTATAAGTGCATACTTTTCATAAATCATGGATGAAAGAAAATCATCGATCATCGATGTAGAGATTAGAGTTCGATAAAGTTATACAAGTGTAGACTTTTCAAAAATCGTTGATCGTCGATGGTGCTTATCGAAGTTTGGTGAAATCTTATGAAGTATTGACCTTTTTCTAAAATCATCGATGAATGAAATCACCAATTTCCGATAAGGTTTTTGGAGTTCAACAAAGTTTGATGAAGTTTGGGGAATCGAGAACCCATATTACATTCGATTTCACGATCGACGATCAAGATTCATCTGCAAATTTGGTGAATTATGGTGAATCAATAGTTGAGATCACTTTGATCTTGAGATCAATGGTTGAGATCCAATGCAGGTTTGGTGATAAAATTATAATCTTTTTGGAGTTCGGAGGAATTCGAAAAAGTGGGAATGAAACATAGCGCAAGGAAAACTACCAATCATCGATGCAAAGGATTTCACTGACCATCAATAAGAGAAATATTCAAATCGCCGAGAGAGGGAAAGGAGGATGATGACATGGATGAATTAAGGGATGAAAGGTGGAAATCAACAACCATGTGCCATGCCATGCCATCCAGGTTTCCATATAAGAAAAATTAGAAGATTCACAAAAAAAACTATAATAGTCTTGAGCCAAAAAATGTTATTTTGGCCATACCATGATCATTTCAACTCAAAATCAGATGAAATTTAAGGGATGTGTTTGCAGTGACGAGGGCTACAAGAATTCCATTGAGGGCCACTGTCTAATTCTGCTTAAATTTTCTGAAAAACATGAATTAATGGTTTTTAAAGATATGGGATATGCTTAGTAATGAGGCTCCAGATGAAGGTGAAATTTTTATAGCTAGGCTAAAATGTTGGCATGAAGAAACCCATTTGGGATCCTGAAAAATCAAAAAGGGGTTGGTGTGGGGATAATCAAACAGGGAAAAATTCACTATTCTCGGTCACGTTTCGAGGATTTTTAAAATATTTAGAGGAGGAAAAGGGACCCGAGATCACCAATCCATTTTTTTTTATTTAGTTGACATTTTATCTACACATCAATCTGGACAACTTTGTCTTGAGGGAGTTTTTTCTAGTTTTGCACCATTTGAGAGATAACCAATTTTGGCAAAAATTCCAAGTTTGGAGAAAGTTGAAAAGCACATTCATGAATTCCAGATTTATGAATAATTTGACTAGAGCATCAGATTCCAAATCCAAGAGTTTTCATGTGTGTTCACAATAATAAATTCTATATGCACCTAATACAATTTTTTTTCCGATTCCTCACAGATTTTCTGTTATAGAGGGAAGAAAATGGTCTCTCAAAAAAATTGCATCATTAAAAACATAGCACAAATGAGTGGAAATTGCAAGCTAAGGTTGTAACTTTTCTCTCAGAACTCAGAATGAGACACGAGTATAGATGTTAAAAATATGATTCAATAAAGAATGTGTCTAAGGAATCAAAATTTGTCTTAGTGCCTTTTTTTTCTTCATAAATTGAGATGAAGAATGGCGTGTAACATAATTAACAAAATATTTTACAATATGCGTAACTCTAACAACAATTGTTGCATGCAAGTTTTTGCAAAATTAGAGGTACAAGAAAGGATATCTAGTTCCTATATGATGACTAAAGATATGGAGGAAGCCCATGGATATTCCAACCATGAGGAGGAGGATAGAGGGTTACATATCATCCTAGGAAATGCAAAGACTGAGTCCAATGGATGTAGAAGCAGGGTGGAGTCGATGGAGTTGGTTGAGACCATGAGAATCTTGGAGAAAGAAGTGTAGAGCTATAGAGAAGACAATGAAAGGTTGATAAGACCCCTGAAGGAGATGCTACGCAGTCTGAATATGTTGCAAAGACAAGTCAATAAAGATTTTGGAATAAAAAAAGTAGCCAGTCCAATACAAGTAGAAGCATCTAGATCGCATGATAGGAGGGATGACCATGGGGGATCAAGAAGAATAAGGAGTTTTAGTATACATCCCCATCATCATTCACCATGACACTCAACCAAAAGAGAACATGCACATTCACATTCATAGAGAAGCCCAAGTGTGCCCCCTATCAGACATCATAAGAGGAGACATGGGTCAAATATTTTGCAAGGAGAGCACAAAAAGCTCAAACCACCATATTTTGATGGAGAGCATAGGAAGGGATAAGATTTCAAAGCTTGGTTGTTGGGAATGAGGAAATATTTCCAGTTGCATGACTATTCATCAAATTTAGAAGTTAGAATTGCAACCTACCATCTTCAAGGAAAATTATATATGTGGCGGGTTCAACTTAAGCAGGTTAGGAACATTGATGAGAAGAGGATCTCATGGAGGTAGTTTAAAAGAAATTTCTAGCATAAATACTTGTGAGAGCAATATTATGACAAGAATATGCAAGAGTTATTTAAACTCAAGCTTGGAAGCATGACCATGGTTGAATATGAGAGGAAATTATGGGAACTTATAAGGTACGTGGACTTGATCAGGGATGAGAAGATCAAAATTCATAGCTTATTGAGTGGATTCCCACCCTTATACAAGAATAAAGTTCAATTTTATGAACCCAATACCTTGGAAGAAGCCATAAGAAAAGTTAAGTATTTGTATGAGAAGAACAAAGGAAGGCCATCTTTCCAAAATGTCCAGGATGATAAGAAGAAGGGAAATATGGATCAAAGGAAGAAAGGATTATCCGTGTTTCATCAAGAAGAAATATCAATCACATCAACAAGGGAATCTAGCACAATGTGAACAAAAAATGATAGATTCCTTGGGGAAAGGGCAAAGAAAACATTGCATAGAGTGTTGGGGATGTGAGGATGACCACATGTATAAATATTGTCTTGACCAGAGAGATAGGATGAGGAATGTGCATAACATCAAGGAGGCGGATACAATGGAGGATGTGGGAAAGAGCATGCCAATGATTTATGCATCCTTGGATGAGGTAGAAGGTAAGATTGATAATCATCCCATAGTTATTTTGATTGATTTTGGAGCTAGTCATAGCTATACAGATCCAAATCTAGTTGAAATAATTAAATTGAAGAGATGTAGGATTGAAAATTATTGGTTAGTTCAGCTAACTACTAGAACCAAGAGATAAATAAACGAGTTTGTTAAATATTTCCTAGTAAACATGAATGGAGTCAACACTAAGGTATATTTGAACATCTTACCACTTGGGTCCTATGACTGCTTGATTGATATGGATTGGATAAAATAGCATCACATTTTCCTAGATTGTTACAAAAATACTCTCACATGTCTTGATGAAGAAGGAAATTCAATGAAAGTTAAAGGTATTCCAAGGCCTATATCTATTAGAGAGATTTCAACATTGCAACTAAAAAGAATTTTTAGAAAAGGGTGTAAAATATATGTAGCCCATATGGAAGATCCAGTGAAGGATAAGGATCCAAGTCTTAAAGATTGTCCAATTTTGAAGGAATATGAAGACGTGTTTGGGGAATTTCCAAGATTTCCACAAAAGAGGGACATTGATTTCTCTATTGATTTAATGCCTAGATATTCCTCGGTGTCCAAAACTCCTTCCATAATGAGCATACTAGAACTGAAAAAATTGTAAATGCGGCTAGAAGAGTTGTTGAAGAAGGGGTACATATGCCGAAGTGTTTCTCCTTGGGGTACCCCGGTCCTTGTTTTGAAGAAAAACGATGGAAATCTGAGGTTGTGTATTGACTTCATACAATTGAACAAGGTTACAATGAATAACAAGTATCCTTTACCAAGGATCGATGACCTTTTCGATCAAATAAAAGGAGTAAATATATTTTACAATATTGACTTGAGATCAGGTTATCATCAAGTAACAATCAGAGAAGAAGACAACATTCAGGACAAGGTATGGCCATTATGAATTTGTGGTGATGCCTTTTTGGTTGACAAATGCAACTGCTATATTTATGTGTTTGATGAATGTAGTGCTTAGAGATTTCCTAGATAAGTTTGTTATTGTCTTTTTGGATGATATGATTATTTGTTCCAAGACAGAGGAGGAACATTAACAACATTTGAGAATGGTACTTCATGTGTTGGGAGAGCACCAATTGTATGCCAAGTTGATCAAGTGCACATTTTATCAAAAGATGATCCATTATTTGGGCCACATAGTCTTAAAGGATACAATAGTAATGGATCTATAAAAGATTCAAGAAATCAAGAGTTGGATAGTGCCAACAAATAATTCAAAGGTTAGATTATTTGTGGGTTTAGTTGGTTTCTATAGGACATTCATTCCAGGTTTCTCCAAAATTTCACACCCAATAACATCCTTGCAAAACAAAGGAGTAAACTTTGAATGGAATACCAAGTGTGAAGAAAATTTCCAGCACTTGAAGGATTTATTAACAAGTGCACCTATATTAAAGGTTGTATATCCATATGAGGATTTTTTTGTGTGCACAAATGCATACAAAGAAGAGCTTGGTGGAGTCCTTACCCAAAATGGTAATGTAATTTGTTATGAATAAAAAACTGAAGGAACATGAAATAAATTATGCTACACATGACTTAGAGTTGGAAACCATAGTAAATGCCTTAACAATTTGGAGGCATTATCTCATGGGTAGAAAATTCAAATTGAGGACAAATCATAGTGGTATAAAATACTTGTTTGAGCAATGATCCAGGTGGATAATGGTGGCCACCCACCTATTCCAACTGGCTCCTCTTGTCCATTTTTAGTTTATCACGTTCTTCTGTACTTCTTTGTAATTGTGGGTTATACACTTCTAGGGATTTATGAAGCCCTACACATCTTCCAGGTGGATACCGGTGGCCTCTCACCTAATCCAACTGGCTTATTTTGTATTTTTTCATGTCATCACATCTTATTGTACTTTCGGGGACGTTTTGGATCCCTAAACAAATTTTTTTTTCTCACCATAGTCAAACTGTAGACAAAGTCATAATTTGACGACGTAATGTGTATCTCTCTGAAAGACCTTTCCAATGGGCTATCACGCGCCTAAAACGGAGGTCGTATGAAAAATTTATGACCTGGGGAAGTTGAGGTACCAACTTACCCATAGGGTCCCACATGACTTTTGGCGTTTCACCTCTTAGGGTTCGGTTTTTGGATGTCTAGGGTTTTGGAAATCATGAGTAATATAAGAAAGGTCTCTGGAGCCTCATTGTAGTCATTCTGATCAAACAGATGCATGTAGCAGCCACATCTCTTCTCAGATATAGCTACCACCATTCGAGTAAGTGTTTCAGTTCTGCAGTTTTACAGTTTCATCCTATTTCACTTATTCAATAGAATATATAGTTCACTGGATATATGTGTTATTCTTAATATCTTTGTGTTTATTGTATTCAGTCTGTTAATCAGTTCCACTCCTAAATCTGGATCAGTGTTATCAGAGTGGTCTAGTCTTCATTTATTTTTCTTTGTGCATGTCCTCAACAAGATCTGGGTACAAGAAGTTGGGACTCGAACCAATCGATCCGTTGCAAGATCGGTCGCGCCGAGCCTGAAAAAAACCCATGGGGAATGAAAAGAAATATGATGTAGCAAGAGAGCCTATTAAAATGTTGCTTGAGGAAGCCCTCGCACGAAAAATGAATGAAATGATGGACAAATTTGTGTATATCCTTCGACGACTACCCATAGGAGAAGCATATTCATCAAGCGACCATGCAACCCCCTTCAAGGTACAGGTAAATTATGATATTCCATTATTTGAAGGAATGATAGATGCGGATGTTGTAGATAAATGGTTGAATTTTCTCGAAGGGTATTTTTTGGTCCAGAATTTTTCTGATAGGGAAAATATTACTTTTTCACTCCTCAAGGTCGTCCCCCATGTTAAGGACTAGTGGGATACTTCCTCTGAACAAAGGGTCGTATAGGAATATGAAATATTTGTGGTTTCCCCTACATGGGATTCCTTTTGGGATGCCATTAAATAATAATACTACCCTGTTGGAAGATACAAGATCTAGTACACCAGATGGACCACCCTACATCAAGAAAGGGACCAGACAATACCATATTTCACCAATATTTTCCATACCATGTGCACCAAATTGGGTATCAAAGACTCTGAGAAACATATGGTGCGCAAATACCATGGTTGTTTACATAGATACATTCAAACAGAAATGGAGTTTCTGGACATCGCCTCATTAGGCATGACTTATATATAAGTTGTCAAGATTGAGCATAAAATTAAGCTGAAGAGGCAAGAGTTTGGATATAAAAACTCCTCACAGTCAAAGCAGTGAAAAGGTGGCCCCAACCCACACAACAAGGGATTGATCCAAGATGGCCACTCTCAGGAAAACTAGTCCAAGCTACAAAAAAGGAAGAGAAATGAGAAGATGAAGAAGGACATGGGAAAATGGTGTGAGAACCATAAAATCCCTTGGCACAACACTGAACAATGTCACTCCAATAAGCCACTCATGGTCGAGATGAAAGTTGTCGAGTCAAAGGCTGATTATGATTCTGAATCAAATTCTGAAGGAGGGAAGAGGATTATCAATGCTAAACATAGTGCCACTATCACTACCACCAAAGTCTGACCAAGAGAACGAGAAGAACCAGAGGAAGGGGAACACCTCTTTCACTCATAGATGTGGGTAAAGGGGGCTCCTCTTCATTTCATTGTCAATAGTGGTAGTTAGAAGAACCCGATTTCAACAGAGGTCGTCAAGCGGCTAGAACTGCTAATGAAACTGCACCTGCAACCCTACACCATCGGTTGGCTTCAACAAGGAAGAGATCTTTGTGTCAACCAACAGTGTCGTCTTCCCTACGACATCAAGCCTTTCAAAGATGAGGTATTGTGTGATATTTCTCCCCTTGAAGTTTGTGATGTTATTTTAGGACAACCATATTTGTGAAAGATGTGTATGAGTCTAGACCTGACAATGTTATTATTACTTTGGGTAGACAATTGTGCAAGATAACAGAGGTAGCGCTGCCTACCACTATTTCTTTAATCTCTGCTAAGAAATGCAGTAAGGTCATTTCACATAATGGGAAGTTCATATTCTCTTTGATCCTTGCTAACAATAAGTAGAAGGTTGCCGCCACATCTGTGGCCTCTACACAGAGCTTCTCTTTGCAGTAGAAGAAAGTGGACTTGATCATGGAAGAATACAGAGACATCTTCTCCTTACCCATCGAGGTACCAATGCACTGCCAAGTCAATCATCCAATTTATTGGACCCCCAGTGCACCTATACCTAATGGACCAGTCTATCGTCTCTCCCTGATGGAAAATGATGAAATCAGGCGTCAGATCCAAGATATTCTTCAAAAGGGGCACATTAGACCCAAATCCTCCCCTTGCGGAAGCCCAATTGTACTGGTGCATAAGAAGGATGATACTTGGGGAATCTTCGTTGATTACAGATCCTTAAACAAAATCACAGTCAGGAACCCGTACCCAATTCCCAGAATTGATGACCTTCTTGACCAAATCAAGGGGGGAAAGTTCTTCAACAAGATTGACCTAAAGTCTGGCTACCACTAGGTTCCCATCGAACCAACTGATGTATGGAAGACAACCTTCAAATATAAAGAAGGTCTCTTTGAATGGATGGTCATGCCTTTTTTCTTAACAAATGCACCAACCACTTTCATGAGGTTGATGAATGATGTATTGAGATTGTTATCACTGAAATTTCGTCTGCAAATGGTCACAGGAATCCAACATCTCCAAACATCTATTAGTTCGTTCATGGCCCAAAAAATGCATTTTCAAAGGGCACAAACTATACAACTGGTTATAAAATCAACATGCACTCAACAAATAAAGGATGCGTGCTCACATGCGACAATAAAAAACACAGGAAAAGCGCACATGTGCTCGATGCGCGACTGTGTACGCAAAAAACTACTCACGCATGAGAACAACACAGTTATGATTCTGGTTGGCCTCCCACCCACTTCTGGTTCAACTCCCAAGTCGATTTGACCCTCAAATCCGAACTCAATCCGACTGGGGGGCTAGTCAAATACCTAAAGGGCCCCTTGTTGACACTAAAGACCGGTTGGATAATGCCTCAAAGATTTTCTATAAAAATAGGCCATGGGTGCACTATATTTCCAAGAATCTATTTGTATTTTTATGGTACCTCTATTCCCCTATAAGGAACCTCTTTCCTTCTTGGAGCATACTAGCATCATTTCATTGAGCCATTCTCCTCACCTCTTGAGGGAATGAGCTTTGGATTTCTTGACCATTTCCTTTTTTAGTTTGCTATTTGTAAGAAGAGCTCTCACATAGGGGATTAAAGAGCCCTCCCTTGGAGGAAGAGGGGACCCATAAGTCTCCCTTTCTCTTTGGTGTTTTCCCACTAATACAATCTATCCATTGGTGACATGAATATTGGTCAATTTTTTGGTTGATTTTAGTTCTAATTTCATTATGCACTTTAGTTTTGTTTCTTTAGTTGTTATTAGCTTAGTTGTTTATTTATTTCTTGTTCTTAATGTGTCTAACTCTTGCACTAAATTTTATCATGTTCAGCTGACCCAACTGGACTTGTAGGTGTACCTCTTTTTCTCATCCAAGTGGCGAAAAGTATACAACAGATTGACGACCATACTGGGATAAGGTATCAATTTCCTCCCTATTTGTGTTGTTTGAGCACTTATTTTTTATCTATCTACCTTACAGGGATCATAACCGGCCCAGTCCTCCCTGAAAAAAGCTAAATTCATAGCTGGAATAAGAGAATTTCATTAAAAAAAAAAATCTCGGCCGCGTATCAGAATGTGCACGGGTTTTTCAGCCCACAGACGCGTCTTCCGAGCACGTGCGCCAACAACATTGTGTTTTCCAGATAATTTTTCACACGGTGTGCCAACAAGTCCTTTTTTCTCTACGCATTGGCGCCACATGTGCCTCTGTCTAAACTAGGGCCCACACACCTGTCCAAACAATCCAACATTGTAAGAGTTTTTTATGATGTTTGGAAGGACCCTAGCCTTCTAAATATTGATTCTATGCAATTTGTAATATGCAAAACACTTAGATTCCCTCTCCAAACGAAGGGTTAGTCAAAACATAGGCACTTACGGGGTTAAAAACCATATTTTTCCTCTTTTTTCTTTGAATTGCCACATGGATGGCTTGTTTTGATTGTAAAAATTAAGTTGGAATCATTCACTATCACATATATAAACACTTGCATTGGGACCAAAAATCAAACTTCAATCATTGAGTATGCTCTTCTCTCGCACCATAGAGCAATCTTGAGAATCAGAAAAGCGATTGAGGGAAGATTTCATCTCCCTTAAAAACAAAATCTTTAGGAGAGGACAAAGCCCCCCTAGGCCCCCCTCTTAGTTTCTTTTCAAAACATCTTAAAATTGTAAGGGCCCAAACATGCCCACATGTTGCAAAGATAGGATAGTTTGAAGCTACTTTCTTAGTCTACATCACTAGGGGAGTTTAAAGATTATTGTAACGGGCCCATACATGCCCACCTGATTTCAATCTAGGATAGTTTTTTGAAGCTTTCTTAGATTAAATCACATTACGGAGTTTAAAGGATTGGTAAGGACCCATATGTCCACATGCTAGTTCACTAGGGACTCTTAAATTCCATAAGGTTGTACCAATGGCATCTAGTAAGATAGGTAATCAAGACTTGTAAAGGACCACACGAAGTCCACATGCTGCAAGGTGACACCTAACTTATTAAAAATTGGGAACATTTTATCACTTTCTCACACACAAAGTCACTACTCATTCACATACTTTCATCTCGAATTGTGGAGGTTGAAGTAGGTTTCCTCCAAAGGGATTCCAAAAACGTCCCATTTTTTCTTGAAGGAATTATCCACTCCCACTTAATTCAAATGAGATTAGTTCACACCCCCAATCTCTCAAACAACCACATCTAATTTTTTTTCTAAAAACTCACTAAGTTTTCCTCCATAGGAGGTGCCAAAATAATTTTTTAGTCTAGGTAGGATCTCGAGGATAGGCATCCAAATAACTCCTCGTTATTTGGTTCTCACATCTTCAAACAATAGAAGTTGACAAATAGGGAACTTTAAATCCTCCAAGTCAAGTGTTCCTAACACCATAAGGCAGGGAGATACCCGTGAAGGGTCAAAGGTCGAGGTCCAGTTGTTCTGTGTGTCTTCCCTTGAAGCACCCACCTCTTGGATGAGATCTAGCTCGTGACCCATTTCTGAGGATGGAAATCTAAATGCCACACTTTGACCGAGGTACCTAGTGGCCAAATTTTAGGACATCTACCCAGGTGGCAATTGTGGGCTGCAATTGCACCTTGATCAAATTATGTGTGGCTATTGGGAAAAATCACCAGCTCTTTCGGGATATGCACCCTCTACCCCTCATTATAACTGATTGTTTCATCCTTCACTAGTTCCTCTTCTGGTGGCTTCAGATTCCATTATTGAGTGCTATTGGAAGGTCCAGTTCCATTTGAGAGGAAGGGCATTACGTCTTTTTAGAACATGAGCATTTGTTTTCTTTGTTCTCCCACGTGGAAAAAATCCACCTACCCACATGTATGCTTATTTTCAATTGATTTATGTATGACTCTCTTGTGATTACATACGATTATGAGATATATTGTGAAGGTCCAAAATTATACAAAAAATCTTGTTCATTTTATTACTGTCATCACCATTCGCACACATTCACTTTGCTAGTCAGACATCATAGGGGACCCACAAAATCCCCAGCATTCCATATGCTTGCAGAACCTCCCTCCTCTTCTAGGAGGAATTCCTAGTCTTGCTAACTCATCGACCCAACCCTCTCACACCCCTATGAGTGCTACTATATTGGGATCAACATTGCTTGGTTCCACTCTACTTGGGTCCACTTCCCAAGTTCAACCATCCACTAGCTCTTCTTTACAAGGAAGCGGGGGAAAAATTCTTCCCAAGGGGGAAGTACAACTCCACCTAACCCCCATCATGGGTCATGTACACAAACGACTCACACCATGGCTGGAACTAATCCTCCACTGCCACTCCAAATGCCATATTTTGCCTCCCTCAACATATCGGATTTGAGCAATCTCACAAACGATCCTATATTTCACAACCCCACATGGCCTGCAATGCCTACCAAACTACCTTCAGACATTCCAAAGTTTGAAGGAAAGGTGGGAGAAGATCCTGCCAGCCATGTCATGACCTTCCACCTATGTTTTTCTTCAAACAACATCATGGACGACTCCATCCGATTAAGGTTATTTCAGTGCACACTCATAGACCCATTAGCCAAGTGGTATGTAGATGAAAAATCAGGGTCCCATGTGACTTTTGAATAACTGGACAAAGTATTTTTGACTTTCTTTCAACTACTAATTTTCCATGAAAATGGTGTGGAACTTCTCTCCGATTTTAAACAAACCTCAACCACACATATCATTGACCACATTCATGAATGGTGTCGACGACGTGGTTTATGCAAAGTAGAAACCACAAAGCAACAATGCCTTGATTGGTTTCTTAGATCACTCATCCCTCTCCTTGCCAAAGATGTGGCCTCTACCTTCCCCCAAATTGAAGAGAAAGCCATCAACAAGGCTCAATAGTACGAACTCATTTATTCACAGTCAGGATACTTATATACAATACTACCTGATGCCCCGAGACCCATACCATTCGACCGGGACAAACCTGGGATGTCTCACTTAGCAGATGGATTGATTGGTACCACAACACACCATAATCTGTAAATCCAACCACCACCTATGTACGATACACCCCAAAATACACTGGTGTATGAAGGACCCCCTTATTACCCTCCTCCCCCTTATCAACAACCATACCCTATTGTTCCCCTCCCACCCATGAGTGGACCTACGTCGGCACCCATGATGCGCCTTGCAGTTCAACCAAGTTCTGGTACCCCCTCTACCTCAGCTTACACCTTGAGCACTAGTGAAAGAACTACACCTTCCTATGTACCCTATGGATCCTTGCCAAAAAATAATCTGTATTTTCCATTTCTTGGTCATCCACAACCCATTTCTCCTCCACAAGGGCAACCACACGATGGGGTTAAATTTGTTCAACCGTCTCCCATTCAACAATTTCAAAATTTTGAACAAATGAATACGAAAAATCCATCCCATCAATCGAATAATGCCAAAAAGAAAGAGAAAAATCAAAATAATAACAACCCAGGACCAGGGAGAAAAAACCCCCAACAGAACCAACTTGCTGGGGGAAACCAGAATCAGGGGAACCAAAACCCCAAGGGGGAAATAACAACAAATGCAAAGGGGGGAACAAAAAAAACCTCTGGAAAAACTTCCCTTGTGCCCTTTGTGGTGAGAATGGTCATTATACTCACCATTTCCCCCAAATCGCTGACTTCAAATGGATGAAAGATTCCATGAGTGCGCAACGTCCTCCAGCGCTGCCTGCCCCTCAGCGGGCCCGACAATAATATTTGCAACAAACACCTCTGACTGTGTTTCAAAACCCTATTCCACATCAAGGTGTGATGAATACTTAGTAAGAAGTACACCCTGCCCCACCACAGATGGGATAGTATCAAAACCCTGGGAATCCGACGGATTGCACTATCCTCCTCACTAGCGAAGAAGAAATTCTCCTACAAACGCACAGTCATCAATACAGTGCACCCATTGAATCTACTCCCACCACTTCGGAGGAAGTTCTAGTTACATCCGGGCAACCTTTGATGATCCCACACCCTAACCCTGAACCACCCCTTCATATTCCTCACATCCCATTATGATGGAATGTCAACAACCCTCAGGCTAGGGCGACACACAATTACAGTCTAGTTAATGACTTGGCGCAATCTTGTGCAGCCATGTCAGTCTTGGAAGTTCTCCAAACCTTTCCTACTCAACGAAAATCATTGATTTTCTCCTTGGGGGCAGTCGACCCTACTAATACTAGACTCATCACTTTCGATCTAGATTTTGGGGAACCCCGTCTCCCCGCTTTGGTAGCTTTCTAGATACTAGTTAAAATTCGGAACATCACAGTTCATCGATGCATCATTGATGAAGGTGCATCCACATGCATCATGTCCAAAATCATATGTTAGAAACTTGGCTGCCCCTAGCTAATACCATCTGCCATCACTTTGAGAGATTATGATGGATGATCATCCTCTCCTGAAGGGCTCTTTCAAAATGTCCCCATTGAACTCGAGGGAAAAACCATTCTTATTAACATTGAGGTTATCGATGCCCTCCTCGATTACAACATCTTGTTTGGACATAGTTACATGTATGCTTTGAAGGCTGTGCCCTCTTCTATTTTTCAAACGATGATGTTCCCCTGCAACAGGAATATCATCACCATCAACCAACTCTCACATTACGAGCCCAACCCTTTCTCCAACATCGATAACATCCTACTTCTTTTCCACACTAATTTTGACGCCTACCCATTCATCGAGATGGGCCCCATAATTTGCAAGGACCCATCCTTGCTAGGGACATACAATGGAGCACCACCGCTGATACATCCCTCAGCACAAGTGTGTGTCCTATCTTCCAATGGAATGAAAACTGGAGATACCATTCCTCCCACTAAGGCTTCTTCACTCCCTGACGTCCCACTCGTCGCAAAAACCCTACCTAAAGAACCCCCTGAGAACCCATCGACAACACTTGTTCCTTGTTTCACTCTCCCCAGGGTCACATCCCGATTTGGGAGACAGTCCCCCAAGCCATTACACAAATCCCCTTCTTCTAACCCCCACTAGGCATACAATCTTTCCAGGTAGCCACAACGCTTACCCTTCCTAACATGGTGCTTTCTATTTCAGTTTGGTATCTACACCCACCTGATATGGTTCCTCAACCATCCCTCCCTCCCCAAACCGAGGGAATCCCAATGCATATCCTAGTCCTAACTCTGATGACACCACCCTCCCCCCCACTGGCCAACACCACCACTATAGCTGGGGGCAGATGGAAGAAGAAATATCCCTCCCCTCCACTTCACCCCAGAGTTCAACCTCCTTGCGCACTATGAAAGAGAGAAGGACACCCGACCAATAGATGTCCCTCTCTCCCCGAGCTACGCAATTTAATCCAACTCCCTCAAGAAACCACACTACTTGTCACTTCATCAAGCACACCTAGTACTACCACCACGTCCCATACTACAGGCAGTAAAGGGTTGCAAAACAAAGTCGCATGGGCCATCTATTCTGAGTATGTCCATTACACCCGCCATTGTCACGCGCTACCTCATTTCCGAGAGACGCTAACGACAGTATGCCAAATATTTCAGCAAGAACCCCCTCCATCCACGTCATCAATAACTCGAGTCACTAACATCCATTATGTCACAAACTCAGTCAATGAATATATGAGATTTCCTTTCTCTCTTTGTGAATCACTTGATCATTTCACATATCAGTGTCCTACAATCATTGAATACAGGTGCCGACAAATGGACCTTATTCAAAATCCTCCAAACCCCTCACTTCCTGCAATACAAATGATTCCCCCTACTTCCTCTCTAGATATTTTTCATATTGTCTCTCCTATGCCTGAGGCACTTCCCACTCCTCCATGGTTCATGGACAACCTATATGAGGATTTTCCCCCAAATCCACCCAATTCTTTGGTTCATTTCCCCACAGAAATATTACGACCGACCACAATTTTTAAACCACCATACCTTGACATTTGGTTCATGTCAAGAGAACCGTCACAACCTATTCGTTCCACCCCCTCTACATCTTCTCCACCTGAAGAAAATCACACGGGGACAATCACCAACTTTACTTCCCCAAACCCCCTACATTCCATCATTTTTCACTGCGAGGAAGATATCCTGGAAGAACTAACCATCCCCGATTGCCCATGGAATGCGCTCCATCATAGAGCACTCTTTCTCTCACAGGAATCGTTTGACCCTCCTAGTCAAGCCTCTATATGTGCAATCGAAATTAAGGATTTCATCCCATCAGGGAATATAGACTGGTTCAACAACCCTATCCCTACCCCTAATTCTTTTGAAGATGACAACATCGCCAACATTTACCCCACTGTCAAAATTGACATTTCCGTCAAACTAAGAATCATAGAGGAAATCACCATTGGTGCCGCATGATCCTCGGAATAACTTATAGTTTACAAAGCTCTCTTCCAGGAATACTGTGACATTTTTTCCTAGTCATACACAGAGATTTTCAGCCTTGATTCTTCTATTGTCGAACACCGCATCGACACATGGCCTGATATCACCCCTGTATGTCAAAAGAAATGACCACTACAACCATCCAAAGCAGTGACCATCAAAGCCAAAATTGACAAACTACATGATGTTGGGTTCATATACCCCATCGCATACACGTCATGGGTTTCCAACCCCGTCCCTGTCAACAAAAAATAGGGCACCAGTCGCGTCTGCACTGACTTTCGCAATCTCAATCACCCTCATCCCAAAGACAACTTTCCTATGCCT
Organism: Picea glauca; assembly: GCA_000966675.3. Lineage (NCBI taxonomy): Eukaryota > Viridiplantae > Streptophyta > Pinopsida > Pinales > Pinaceae > Picea > Picea glauca. The sequence continues at coordinate 42,262 of JZKD02S1602417.1, forward strand.
TTCATCGACCAAATTATAGATGACTGCTCCGGCCATGAGGCCTTGTCCTTCATGGAGGGATTCTCTGGATACAATCAAATATAGATCCACGCAACAGATCAGTATAAAACCACATTCACCACCCCATGGGGTACTCTTGTGTATTGTGTCATGCCTTTTGGACTCAAGAACGTCGGTGCGACGTTCCAATGAGACATAAACTATGTTTTCCATGATCTTTCTCACATCATCCTCTCTTACTTGGATGACCTCACTGCTCGATCCAAGAAACGAACACAACATCTAGATGACTTACGAGTTGTCTTTCAATGGTGTCATCAGTACAATATCCGCTTGAACCCCCTCAGGTGTGTATTCTGCATCACCATTGGATGTCGCCTTGGGTTCATCATCTTCCAACATGGCATCATAGTGCACCCCCTCAAGGTCCAAGCCATTACTTAAATTTCACCACCATAGAATTTGCGCCAATTACAGAGACGACAATGCAAAGCCAACTTTTTGCGACGCTTTGTCCCCGACTATGTCACTCGTGCACATGGTTTTCTTTGCCTACTGCATCATGATATCCCATTCCAATGGGATGAACATGACCAAACGTCTTTTGATGATTTAAAAGGATCTCTCTCCAACACCCCGTTGATTAGTCCACCCGACTATGATTGCAATTACATCCTCTACTTATTGGCCTCAACCGTCTTAGTAGCAGAAGTTCTTGCCCAACTAGTGGATGATGTCCACAAGCACGTCATTTACTACATCAGTAAAAACCTTTTAGGACCACCCCTAAAATACAACCATGAAGAGAAAATCATCCTCGTAGTCCAAAAACTACGTCATTATATGTTTCTTCACACTACCAAAGTCATGGCAGATTCCAACCCCATGTAGTACTTTCTTAGTCGGCGGAAAATTAACGGTAAATTTTCCCGATGGATCATCATCCTTTAGGAGTACGACCAAGAGTTTTAAACTCCCAAAAGAAAGAAAGCGCTTATGCTTGCTGAACTCATAATGACATTTCTATCAGATGCTGCTAGTTCGCTCATCGATACAAACTTCCCTGATAAACACCTCTTCTACATCTCCTCAGATGACCCCTAGTATGGAGACCTTCTCGTCTATCTATGGACATAGAAGTTTGGGTCTCACCTCTCTAGAGATGATCGTCGGTGCATTCGCCATTAGGCCCCTCGATATCTCCTTATCAGTGACATCTTATATCGACAAGGGGTCAACACCATACTCCGTTGATGTTTGACCATCGATGAAGCCGACGGAGTCTTGAATGATTGCCACAATGACGCCTGCGGTGGCCAACTCTCAGGGATGTCAAACTCCTAGAAGATCATTTGTGCAGGCTACTTTTGGCCCACATTGTTTCATGACTGCATCCATGACGTGAAACAATGCAAGAAATGCCAGCTTTATGAAAACAAAGAGCAAGCGCCACCCTCTCTTCTACACCCATTCATCACTGTCGACCCCTTTTGAAAATGGGGCATTAAATTCATGAGTTGCAACCCTCAATATAGCAATGGACACAGGTACATTATCATGGCAGTCGATTACTTCACCAAATGGGTCTAACCCATGCCTACTTTCAACAACACCGCTGTCACTGCGACACATTCTTTCTTTAACCACGTCATCTGCCGCTTCGGAGTACCACTTCAGCTAGTCTCCGATCATGACAAACACTTTAAGAATGAGATCTTCGTCGAAATTTCCTCAAAGTTAGGATTCTCTCACAAGTTTTCCTCACCCTACTACCCTCAGCCCAACAGATAGGTAGAGGTGGTGAACAAGGTCCTCAAAACCATGTTGCAACGTCCTGTCAAAAAACATAAGACCAATTGGGATCATATATTGTTTTCAAAACTATGGGATTATTGCACGACAGTTAAAACTGCCACTAGTTTTACACCATTCCATCTCGTCCATGGGGTCAAAGCCACTCTACCCATCGAGTGCGAAATTCCCACATTGTGCACCGCTATCGAGCTATTACCTGACACTGCTCCAATGGAGAAATGCTCACTGAACTTAGAGTCGTTGGATGAAGACCTTTGATCTTCATTACAAAACAATGAGGCAGACAAAACGATTGAAGGCCACCTTTGACTTCCATGTTAACCTTCGCTCATTTAATGAAGGAGACCTCATCCTTGCCTACGGTATCACTCACGATACCCTCGGGCATGGAAAATTTGAGTCACTATGGCATGGAACCTACATCGTCCAACACCACCTCACTAAATTTACATACATCTTGGCCTCTCCCGAAGGCTACCCTCTCAAAGAATCCGTCAACGAGTTGTACTTAAATAAATTTTATGCCTAAGCGTAGTCAGTCTACACTAGGCCTTTTTCTTTTTTGTACACATTTTATAGAGTTTTTAATATTCTTTTTCTCCATGCCTTATTTCTGATCTACCTTTTGTGTTATTGAACGATGCCTCCTCCATTGGCCTACCACATTGATTATGCTGATGGAGCTAGCCACTGGACACAAAATCTTGCTTCGCTCACTTGGGCCCTCTATACCCCCTCACATGAACTGCTCCACTCTAGAGACATATGTTTGGCCTCAACAACCAATAACCAAGATGAATGCAAAACCATCCTTGGCCTCCTCGCCGAGGCCAATCATCTCCATATTATCCACCTTAGTGTCTTATTATATTCCCAGCATGTTGTCCTGCATCTCAACAATGTGTATCGTGTCTGCAATCCTTACCTCTTCTACAAATACTTGTAAGTTATACTTTTATCTCAACATTTTGATTCAATCACATTTACAAATATTCCACGACAATTCAATCAAATAACAGATAATATGGCTAAACTAGTGTTAGATTGGCATTCATCACATCAAGACACCATTACACATACATAAATCATCAAAAATATGTCACAGCATATAGATTAGACATCATCAAAAGCATCACAAAACATCATCACATGTAAACATCGCAGAGATCACAAACA
>JZKD02S1602417.1:45302-67329 GCA_000966675.3 Picea glauca
CATCACTAGGTCCTCTATCTGGAGGAGGTGCCCCACTAGCTAGGGGTCCTCCAGGTCCTGGGGGAAGCCGCCCAATCATAGTTTCCCCCGCTACATCCACTCTGCGGATCAAGGTCCACAACTCTGCTGGAAGGCCCATGCAATGCTCCAGGAATCCCTCGTCCTAGATATGAGTCCACATAGCCTTAGGCACTCCATGTAGCACCGCCTCCAATTAGCGATGAAAGTCCTCTAACACTCTTTCGACCTCTGCTGGAGGAGCATGTGATGGCCCTACACCGGGGTCATCAATTCTACGTCTCCTCCTAGATCTCTCATCACCGACTAGCCTCACACCAGACTCATTGATCCAGGTGGATATCGGTGGCCACCCACCTTTTCCAACTGGCTCAAAACAATTTTTTTGCAATTTTGGCAATTTACTATTTTTAGTAGTTTTAACTTTCGGGGCCATTTTGAGGGCCTAAATGAAGGTTTTTCGGGATTGATATTCTCAATTATATATAAAGGCATGATTGATCCCCCAAAATGAATATTCTTGATGATACCTTTCCAACGGGCTATCATACACCTAAAACGAAGATCGTATGCAAAAGTTACGGCCCCAAGAAGTTGATGTACTAACTTACCCAGACGGGGCTCACATGACTTTTGGCGCTTCATCTCCTAGGGTTAGGTTTTTGGCATTCCTGTTTATTGTAAAAATTCTTTCAAAGCCTCATTTTAATCATATTCTTGCGAATGCGTGCAACTATCACATCTCTTCTCAGAAATAAGCCACCACCATTCCAACAAGCTTGTTTCCACTGCATTTTACAGTTTCAACTTATTTCCTTATTGAATAGATTTTTTTTTTTACTGTATCTATATTAATTTTTGTTAAACACCTGTTAATAATTTGTATTCATTTCGTTCGTCTCATAAAATCTGGATTAGTGGTATCAGAGCAGTCTTCTCCTTGCCATCTTAATCCATGTCCCCAACGAGGTCGGAGTACAAAGAGTTAGGTCTCGAGCTTGTTTCTCTTGAGGACAAAATCTCTCGCATGCCCAAGTGACCTCTCATGGCAGGAGAAAATAAAGATGATGGGATAGGAGATCATTTCAAACTGTTGATTGAGGAATGCCTCATGCAAAAAAGGAACGATATGATGGATAGTTTCGCACAAATCCTTCGACGACTACCAATAGGCGGCATATCTTCTTCGAGCGGAGGTGCCACCCCCTTCAAGGTATAAATAAAATTCAATATTCCTATATTTTAAGGTCAGATAGACACATATGTTATAGAAGAGTGGTTGAATCTACTAGAAGGGTATTTTTTTGTCCATAACTTTTCAAATAGAAAAAAGATTACTTTTGCGCTCCTCAAATCCATTCCCCATGTCAAATATTGGAGGGAAACTTTCTTTGAGAAAAAGTTAACAGAGGAACCCTCATTATTTACATTCATGGCCACCTGAGAATCCTTTAGGGATGCTATTAAGGAAAAATACTACCCTATGGGAATTTATGACGACTTTTATACCAAATGGACCACACTGCGGCAAGAAAGAGACCAAGAAGTGCTAGATTTCACAAATATCTTTCATACCTTGCGCACCAAGCTGGGTATCAAAGATTCAGAGCGATATCTGGTGCTCAAGTATCATGGTGCTCTGCATAGATACATCTAGACTAAAATGGAATTTCTGGACATCTCATCCTTAGGCACGACCTACCGATATTCCATGAAAATTGAGCAGAAGCTCAAACAAAAGACGCGACAATTTGGGCGTGGGAGCCCCTCACAACAAAATCCGGGAAAGGGAAGACCCAAACCACAGAACAAAGGACAAAGAAAATATGGATATTATCAAGACAACTAGTCCAAGCCACAAGAAAACAAGGACACCAGAAAGAAAAAGAAAGATACTGGGAAGTGGTGCGACTTCCATAAGAGCCCTTGGCATAACACTGCTGACTACCGCTCAAAGTCATCATTGGTGGACAAAGTGAAAGACTCTGAATCAGATGCAGGTTCAAATTATGAGCTAGAACCAGAAAGGGGAAGACATATCATTGACGCGGAACCCAGTGCCAGCGTTGCTACCACCAAGTTCCAGCCTGGTGAACCAGATGAGCCGAAAGGAGAACGCCTCTTCCATTCACAGATGTGGGTAAAAGGCACCTCGCTGCACTTCATCGTTGATAATGATAACTAGAAGAACCTCATCTTAGCATAGGTCATCAAGCAGCTGACCCTACCGACAACACCGCACCCACAACCCTACACCATTAGATGGATCCGCTAAGGAAGCGATCTTCACGTTAGCCAAATTGTCGACTGTCGTATGACATCAATCCCTTCAAAGATGAGGTATTGTGTGATGTTTCTCCTCTCAAAGTTTGTGATGTTCTTTTGGGCCAACCTTATTTATGGAAATATCATGTTGTATATGAGTCTAGGTCTCGTAGTGTTATTATTAGTTTCAACAGGAAATTGTACAGCATACCCGAGGCAGTCCCACCTAGTGCTATTTCCTTGATCTCTACTAAGCAATGCAGGAAGGTCATCTCTTAGACAGGGAAGTTTGTATTCTTTGTGATTCACTCTCAGAATAAGAAAAATATCACAGCCATGTCTAGGGTCTCTGCGGTCGACCTCTCCACACAATAGAAGCAAGTAGATAAGGTTGTGGAAGAATACTTAGATATATTCTCCTCACCTACCGGGGTACCTCTGCACTACCAGGTCAAGAACCCCATCGATCTGATCCCCAGTGAACCACTTCCCAATGGGCCAGTCTATCACCGCTCTCTATTAGAGAATGAGGAGATCAAGTGATAGATCCAAGAAATGCAACACAAGGGGTACATCCGTCCTAGATCATCACCTTGCGGGAGCCCAATCATATTGGTACAGAAGAAAGATGGAACTTAGCAACTCTGCATTGATTATCGGGCTCTGAATAAAATCACAGTCAGAAACTGGTACCCGATTCCACGAATCGATGACCTCCTTGATCAACTCACGAGGGCCAAATATTTCAGTAAGATTGATCTAAAGTCTGGTTACCACCAGGTCTCGATAGAACAGACAGATGTATGGAAAACCACCTTCAAGTCAAAGAATGGCCTTTTTCAATGGTTGGTCATGCCCTTTGGTTTGACAAATGCTACAACCACTTTCATGAGGATGATGGACGATATCCTACGACAATTCACCAATAATTTTGTAGTGGTGCATCTGGATGACATTCTCATTTACAACAAGACTTGGGTTGAACACTTGTAGCATATTCAACAGGTTCTGCACACCTTGCGATAGCACAAGCTATATGCCAACTTGGAAAAATGGTTCTTTGGCATGGACATGGTCCATTACTTGGGCTACATAATTGATCAACATGGTGTACATGTGGATCCAACCAAGATCCAAGTCATCCAAGACTGGCTAGACCCAACCACACTCACTGAGCTTCGTAGCTACTTGGGCCTTGCCATTTTCTACCGCAGGTTCGTGTTAGCATTCTCCCATATTCCATGGGCCCTCAGCCAAATAACTAGGGTTGGTGGTAAGGAGAAATTTGAGTGGGGCTGGTCCCAAAAACAAGCATTTGACGATTTGAAGAAGAATCTATGATCAGCCCCAGTACTTTCACTACCAGACCTGCAACAACCCTTTGAGATTGAGGCAGACACTTCAGACTATGTGGTGGGCACCTTTCTCACTCAGCATGGCCACCTCGTGGCCTATCATAGTGATACACTATCAATTGTTGTCTGTAAGTACCCTACTTATGACAAATAAATATACTCCATTGTGCAAGCCTACTGCCAGTGGAGACATTACATTCTTGGGAAGGAGACAGTCATCCACACTGATCATAAGCCACTACAGTTCATGCAGACACAAGGAAAATTGTAGAATGATCACCATCAAAAGTGGTCCACATACTTGCAACAATTCCACCTCAACATCAAGTATAAAACATAAAGCACCAATCATGTTGTTTATTGCCTCAACAGAGTACTAGTCACGACACTCACCACGGTGCTAGACTCCTGTGACCATGAGACCTCTGGATGTCCCCAACTCTATGAGACAGACCCAAACTTCACCACCACCTACCAAATGTTGGGTGCAAATGTAGTTGTCGATAATTTCCATATTCAGGATGGGTTGTTGTGTCATCTGGGCCATATTTGTGTTCCATCAAGCGAGCGAGTGAAGTTGTTATGGGAAGCCCACTACAGTCTGGTGGAAGGACACTTTGGTGTCAAAAATATAGTGGAGATGCTACAGAGACATTTCTACTGGACGAAACATCGAGAGGAGGTCAACAAATATATCAGGTCCTGCACTTCCTGTGTTATTTCCAAATCGACCACTAAGAAACAGGGCCTGTACACCCCTCTTCCTATTACTGACAGGCCATGGGAATCCATCTCAATGGACTACATGCTAGGCCTCCCATCCACCAAGCGGGGAAATGACTGTGTTTTTTTTGTTGTTGGTCTCTTTTATAAGATGGCAATTCTGGTTGCCTGCAAGAAGAAAATTACAATAAAGGCCACTACCAAGCTCTTCTTTGAACGAGTCTGGGTACATTTTGGAATCCCACAAACCATTGTCTCATATCGGTACAATCAATTTCTCAACACATTCTGGTCGAGCCTCTAGTCACTGTTGGACACCAAGCTCACCAAATCCTTGACCTTCCACCCTATTATAGATGGCCAAACCGAGGTCATAAATTGAATGATTGTGCATATCCTTCACATGTCTAATTCAAATCACCCTCGCACATGGGATGAGATCCTTCCATATGTCCAACATAGCTACAACCAGGCCTTGCATAGCTCAACCAGCCACATCGCCTTTCAGGTGGGTTTGGGATTCCAACAATTGGGTCCCATAGATGTTGCACTTCCCCTTGCGGTCACCTCGACCGACTCATCTCCTGCTCCTATTGAAGCTAACAAAGCCACCCAGTTCATTGAGCAGATCCAGCACATCCGCTAATAGGTTTAGGATATCCTATAGAAGTCCAATGACAAGTAAAAACAATGCCATGATCAACATCGTGTGCCACATAAGTTTCAAGTGGCCGACAAAGATTGGTTGCACTTGCAGAAAGAATGCCTTACAAGACTCCATTGGAAGCTTTGCCCACTCCGTTATGGTCCGTACACCATCACCAAGGCCGTGGGGGATAATGATTTTGACTTCAACATTCCTCCTTTCCTTGGCCTACACCCAGTGTTCAATGTGGATCTCCTTCACCCTCATTTCCCACCATTATTGGACACCTCAGACGTAGAAGAACATATGACACCAACATAGCTCAACCCCAACTGCATACAAAAGGAATCCCATGATCATATTGTGGACACACAAATCAAGGGCACTTGACAACAAAGGATCTAGCTTTATCGAGTCGTCAAAGCAGGAAATCTCCTCCACCAAGGCAAGTGGCTCACCCGGGGCCAAATTCAACAGAAATTTTCTCATCTGATGGGGGAACTCAACACAATGGAGACTATTACTTCTTAAGGAGGGAGGATTGATCCAGGTGGATATCAATGGCCACCCACTGATCCAGATTATTTTCGGCATGAAATGAGAGCGAAGATTTAATAAATAAATGCACAAAGATATCGCAGATATTCAATAATATAACATAAATGTATCAAATATGAAACCATAAACACAGATATATAGTAATACACGATTTCTATTAATGAAAGAAATGTACAAAGACTATAAAAATACAGAGTGAAAGACTCGCTAGAATGGTGGTAGCTTATCTCTGAGAAGATATGTGATGGCTACTCGCATTCACAAGAAGATGATTACAATGAGGCTCTGAAGGCCTTTTTACAATAAAAAGGAATTCCAAAAACTCTAGATATCCAAAAACCTAACCCTAGGAGATAAGCGCCAAAAGTCATGTGGGCCCCGTTTGGGTAAATTAGTGCATTAACTTCCCGGGGTCGTAACTTTTGCATACGATCTCCGTTTTAGGTGTATGATAGCCCGTTGGAAAGGTCTCATCGAGGAGATTCATTTTAGAGACTCAATAATGTCATAGGATATCATTGAGAACCTCAATATTGAAAAACCTTCATTTGGTCCCTCAAATTGGTCTCGAAAGTTAAAAACTGCTAAAAATAGTAAATTGTCAAAATTACTAGAAACCATTTTGGGCTAGCTGGAAAATGTGGGTGGCCACCGATATCCACCTAGATCAATCCTCCCTTGTTAGGAAGAAATGGTCTCCATTGCGTTGAGTTCCCAGGGGAGAGGGAAAAACGTTTGTTGAATCTACATCTTGGTTAGTTGCTTGCCTTGCTGGAGACGTCACACTGCTCAGTTTGTGGAATTTTGTTACTAACCTGTTTAGGTTGAGGATGTTCAACAAGTCAGGCTACATGAGAGGACGGTGTGCAGAAGGAATCTTTGCGCTTTGCTGCAACCTTGTCAACCTGCTTTTATTGGATAGAAGGTGCTTGGGGGGAGGCTGTAGTGGTTCTAGTGTCCTTCTGCTCCCCTTTTGAACATATTATGAAGAAGCTAAATTTTACAGTATGAGCTACTACCTTGCAACACTTTTTAGGTGGAACAGTAGTCAGAACTGTCTCTGGTATTTTGTAGAGATGAACCCCCAAAGAAACAATGACACTACGGGGTTGAGCCTCATAAACAACATGGCGTTTCCACATATATGGTTGGACCAAGAGAACATCATAGACATCCAGTGGGGAAAAATCACATAATACCTCATCCTTGAAGGGTTGGATGCCATATGACAATCAACATTGTTGGCTGACATGGAGATCTTGTCCTTGGCGAAGCCACCCGATGTTGTATGGCTGCGGGTGTGGTGTTTTGGACAATCCAAACTGTTTGATGACCTCTGGTGAGATGAGGTTCTTATGGATTCCACTATCAACAATAAAATGTAGTGGGGTCCCCTTCACCCACATCTGTGAAAGAAAAAGGTGCTCCCCCTCTTAAGGATATGTTGGTTCTTTTGTTTGAATTGTTGTGGTTGTGACAATAGCAGTGGGGTCTGTGTCAATGATTTGTTTTTTACCAGTATTTTCAAAATCAGATTCTGAATCAGGGTTCGACTCCTTGTCTTTGATCTCATCCACCAATGATTTTTTTGAGCAACATTCATCAGTGTTGTGCCAGGGGCTTTTGTGGAAATCGCACCATTTTTCGATGTCCTTTGTCTTCCCATGAACCTTCTTTTCTTGTGGCTTGGAATGGTTTTCGGGAGACTGCTTGTTAGGGATGTCTTTGTCATACTTTGGTTGTTGCAGATTTAAAGATCTGAAATCCCATTTGTTCTGGTGCTTAAATTTCTGCTTGATTTTAACAACATATCGATAAGTCACATCGATTGATGAGATGTCCAGAAAATCCATTTCAGTTTGGATATATCTATGTAGAGCCCCATGGTATTTCAGAACCAAATGTCGTTCGGAGTCTTTGATAACCATCTTGGTGCGCAAGGTATGGAAGGTATTGGTGAAATCTGGAACTTCTTGGCCCCTCTCTTGCCGCAGTGTGGTCCATATCATGTACTGGTCCTCATAGTTTCCAAGAGGGTAATACTGTTCCTTTACCGCATCCACAAAAAAATTCTGAGTGGGCTCGACCCCGTATATTCCAGACTCTTCTCTGGAACTTTTCTCCCAATAAGTTTCCCATCAATGTTTGACATGGGGGAGATCTTTAAGGAGTGGGAAGGTGATCTTTTCTCTGTCGGAAAAATTGTGAACAGAGAAATAACCTTCTAGCAGGTTTAACCATTTATCTAGGGCATCCACATCTATTTGACCTTCAAATATAGGAATATCAAAATTGACCTGTACCTTAAAAGGTGAAGTGCCTCCAAAGTGGTCGCTTGATGAAGATGTGCCTGATGCTATCGGGAGGCATTGAAGGATGTGGGAAAAATTCTCCATCATTTCATCCCTCTGTCGTGTGAGAGATTGCTCAAGCAATAGACTTATAGGATCGTCTGCTCCGTCTTTTTTATTTTCTTACACCATTGAGGGTTTCTTGGGTGTAGAGAGTGATTTTCCTCAAGAGAGACAAGCTCGAGACCCAACTTTTTATACTCGGACCTCGTCGAGGAAATGCACTGAAAAAAATGATCAAGAACAGCCTGCTCTGATACCACTGATCCAAATTATTTTCAGCACGAAATGAGAGTGAAGATATAATAAAGAAATGCACAGAGATATCGGAGATATTCAATAATCTGACATAAATGCATCAGAGATGCAACCATAAACACAGATATACAGTAATACACGATTTCTATTAATGAAAGAAATGTACAGAGACTGTAGAAATACAGAGTGAAAGACTCACTAGAATGGTGGCAGCTTATCTCTGAGAAGAGATGTGATGGTTACTCGCATTCATAAGAAGATGATTACAATGAGGCTCTGAAGGCCTTTTCACAATAAACAGGAATGCCAAAAACTCTAGACATCAAAAAACCTAACCCTAGGAGATGAAGCGCCAAAAGTCATGTGGGCCCTTTTGGGTAAGTTAGTGCATTAACTTCTCGGGGCCATAACTTTTGCATACGATCTCCATTTTAGACGTATGATATCCCATTGGAAATGTATCATCGAGGATATTAATTTTGGGGCCTCAATCATGTCATAGGCAAACATTGAGAACCTCGATTTCGGAAAAACTTCATTTGGGCCCTCAAATTAACCCCGGAAGTTAAAAACTGCTAAAAATAGTAAATTGCCAAAATTGCCAGAAAACCGTTTTGGGCCAGTTGAAAAAGGTGGGTGGCCACCAATATCCACCTGGATCACCCACCTTTTCCAATTGGCTCAAAACAATTTTCTGGCAATTTTGGCAATTTACTATTTTTAACAGTTTTAACTTCTGGGGTCATTTTGAGGGAATAAATGAAGGTTTTTCGGGATCTAGATTCTCAATGATATATGAAGGAATTATTGATCCCCCAAAATGAATATCCTTGATGATACCTTTCCAATGGGATATCATACACCTAAAATGGAGATCATATGCAAAAGTTACGGCCCCAGGAAGTTGAGGTACTAACTTACCCAGATGGGGCCCACATGAATTTTGGCGCTTCATCTCCTAGGGTTAGGTTTTTGGATGTCTATGGATTTTGGAAATCATGTTTATTGTAAAAATGCCTTCAGAGCCTCATTGTAATCATATTATTGCGAATGAGCGCAGTTGTCACATCTCTTCTCAGAGATAAGACACCACCATTCCAACAAGCTTGTTTCTGCTGCATTTTACAGTTTCATCTTATTTCCTTATTGAATAGAAAACTAGTTTTACTGTATCTCTATTATTTTGTGTTAAGCACCTGTTAATAATCTGTAGTAATTTCATTCTGCTCATAAAATCCATATCACTCATCCCTCCGACGTCTCTCTCCCGCCCACGACTCTCCCCGCTGTGGTCTCATGATCCCTTGACGATTTGGCGCTCTAACCAACTCCACCTCTCGCTCGCGTGGACCCACATCTATACACGCAAAAAAAAAAGGATAACATAAGAATATATCCATGTGCTGAATTCGAACATGGAAGAAACCACTTGATTACTGGTCATTGATGAAACTGTTTACAAGTGCGAGGGAAATTACCATTGATGTCAATGACTCCCAAGGTACTCTAGTACAATCCATTGAGTGTGAATGAGTGAGTTGAAGTCGAACATCCGATGGAATATTTCGATCAAGGGTTAATGATGTAAATCCACTGTCGAAAGAAAGGAAACCTTCCATTGAGGCATGCAAGCTCCAAGGTATCAAAAATTTCTAAGTCTTGATTCCGGATAATGAGCTGAAGTCGACGGAACAAAACTCGTCACAGGAGGGCCTTGATGTATCCCCCATCAATGACATGAAATGAGTAACAGATTTTGAAGGTGAAACATAGTGTGATGTAAATTGAACTGGACCCAGGGAAGGCCGACACGGAGAGAATGGACAACTACAGATGGCCGACTCAATAGAGGTTTCAGATGGACTTCTCTTGAACATATGAATGACACGACCAATGATTTGGCAGCATTGAATCAAAGACGACACAGGGAATGAGCTTATAGCAAATCGAACGAGAGACAAATGGATTTCCCAAAGTAGCTTAAAATATAATGAATAGGGGGTGTCATGTTCAAGAGCAACACTTACTGCCAATCAATACGAAGATGATAACATATCCCTTTCCCAAATTTTCCCCCACCATTTTTGGCGAGTACCTCTTTATTTTTACGCAAGCTTGAGGAGGATAACATATGCTTGTTGATATAATCTTATCCTTTGGATAAGTCCTTCGGAGTATGTTTAACAAACCCTAAGAAGGAGTGGTTCGGTCCCATTACGGGTCTGTCGATGTTTATTTAACGAGTCCAAAGATAGAAAACTCGAAGGTTTTTCATGATTATAGAGTTTGGAAAAACACTTAAAAGAGAACTCTCTCAGTTCCTTTTTCGTAAAATAGTATAATGAGACCGAAAAAGAGATAAATTATCGCTCACTAGATTCTTTCTTCAAATACTTTATCAAGTGTAAAAATAGCAAGGTCGCTCGGCTATCTTTTCATGTTTAGAGAGTTTGAAAAGAGCTTAAAGAGGACTCTAGAGGGGTTCCTTTTTCATATAACCCTGTTGAGCCTGAAAAAGTGATAAAAGTATGCTCAATCACGTTCTCATGTATTTTCGAGCACGAGAACGGACAAAGACCACGCTTGAGGTTTTATACAAGAACCATAAAAAAAAATCAAAACACGCGATGACAAAGAAAAAATATGTCTGCATCCCTGTACATGAACATCGAAGTCGTTACGCCTGCAAAAATTACACTCAAAAGGGCATTAGGGATTAGGGTTTAATAAACAAATAATTATAAAAAACCAAATAACATGGTAAAAGTAAATATAAAGGAGTAAAACTCTTTTTACCATATCATTTTCATTTTACCACTATTTGAGCCCCAAAGCCCCTCTTTTACCCTCGAAGTTTGGCTTCAGATTGCGGGAGTTACGAGCATCCATTCGTTGAGCCATCAATGACAATGAGGTAGGCTCTTTGTCCTATACTCTTTCATGGTTTAATTTTGCATTTTCATTGGTTAAAATTCATTTTTTGAGTTGATTTTATGAGCCTTACTTACGCTCAGCCATTCTCGCAGGTGGGCTACACGAGACCTGCGAGAATGGGTCATTCTCGCAGGTAAGCCCACAGCAGCCTGCGAGGTTCTCGCACTGTGCCCAAAGGGCACCCGCGAGAACCGCAAAGCACAATTTTTTTTTTAAGATTTACTCAATGAAAGAGAACCAATTCATGAATAAAGTTGCTAATCCTCCTTTTGTGCTTCTTATATAGGTAATTGGCCATCAAAATGGTTCTTGAATGGCGTGAAAGGGAGCACGAAGAAGACAATGACATTGCCGAAAATCATCCACCCATTATTGCTACTTTGAGAAACTGTGGCCTTCTAAATTACTTTTGTATCCCGGGCATGAGGGCCCAAGTCAGGTTATTAGAGTACCTTGTGTGTATGTGGTATCCCGATCAGCAGGTATTTCATGTAGGGGTCCACACATTGTCCTTAGATATTGAGGACATTTACTTCTTGACTAGATTGTCACGGTGTGGGTACTACGTGAGCCTGACTAGTAGTAGAGGTGGTGGGCCGCCCATGAGTGAGTATTGCCACTTACACTGTGTTCCCGAGGCAGAGAGGAAGAAAGGAAAAGTAGCTATTTGGGGAGTATGGGATTTGACCCTCTGTACTATATTATTCACCATAGATCGGATGGTTGGGAGCTCTGCTCCTCACATGGAACTACAGAGTTACTTCCAGTATGCTATTGAGTGTACTGAACCTCGGGTTTTTAACTGGGCAGATGCAGTGCTTCGTAGCATGAAAAAGCAGTTGACCAAATGCAGACGAGGCGACCTGAAGAAATTCGGGTATGAATATTTTTTAGTGACCTTTATTGAGAGGGTTCCATTACTGAAACTGCAGGTTGAGTGGAATTTACCGGCTCCCAGGGATCCAAGAATGTGGAGATGGTGTCAGCTCATGGCCCGGCACGTAGCTGGACCAATCATCAAGTATGATGATACCTTCTTTGACTGGCTTCAACCATAGATGTTGATGGTCGATGATTATGCTTATGCCGGGTTGTATTTCCAAGGAGATCCAGACTTAGTACTGCCAGAGGATGCTTAGTGGGGAGAACTTGGTAAGAAGTAGACACATTTTTTTCCTTTTTAAATGTTTTTGTTAATTTTATCATATGAAAATGTTTTTTTTTTTTTTATATATGTTTGTCCATAGACTAAATACAAAATCATTGTTGATGACACAGATGTTGGACCTTACTGACCTCTTGGTACTTCTCCCATTCAGTGGCGAGGAGAGGTGGCGCCAGTGACATAATGGGAAGCCGCGGATTATCAAACAGTGGAACAAAACCTAGAGGGTTTGACAGTAGATATTCCATACATGCCTCTTGGAGAGGTTCCACGACGTGATCAACGTCATACAGTAGGAGTATTAGAGTCCATGAGTCAACTGCTCCATAGAGTTGCTCGGGCAGTTGTGTGTTACCGTGAATGTCATCCATGACGTCACTTTGTAGAAGCTATGAGCTTCGGATTTTGACATTTTTGTCTTTGGACATAAATTTTTGTAAAAAACTCTTTTGATCGTTATATATATAGACGGCTTCTACCAGTTTATCATGTGTTGTGTGAAAATTGATGTGATTGATTTATAAATGATCAAAATGTCTATCTAATACATAGTTAGCCAATGCATCTATTAATGTATTTAGACATCTAGGAATATGTTGATATTCAATGTAATCAAAATAACGTTCCAGGAGGCGAATTCGCAAATACACCCGTAAAAAAGTAGAACTTCGAATAGTATAAACATTACTTAACTATAATACTACAAGCTGTGAATCGAGTCGCACAACCAAATGACGGATTCCGAGTGAGATAGCATCAACCAATAATTCAATAACGACGCTATACTCTACATTGTTGTGGTTGCATGACCGAGACACACACCTCGTAAGGATACAAGTTCGTTTGTAGGGGCATAAATTGCCCATGCAGCGAAAGCAAGGTTCTGAGTACTACGGCTAGCACCATCAGCGAAGCCAGTATAGGGTAGCAAAGACTCCAACATATGGAAATCAAACACAACGTCACATAAGGGCAGAGACCAGATAACGACAAAAGCAAGCTATAGTAACACACAAGAAGTATGATACAATAAAAATACAAGTACTCATGCACAGATGATTTTATGCATAGAACTTCTTCAAGTACAACCCATTCTTGGGTTCACTCAAAGGGATACCATCGTAATCTACTAACTCATAAGCTCCTTTTTCCAAAGCTCGTCGAACGATATAAGGACCTCACCACATGGCTTCAAATTTTCTAGCTCCTATCATATCTCGATCTTGATCATAGAGGAGAACGAGATCTCCTTCGGAGAAAACACGAGGCTTGACATGTTTGTCATATTGGGCCTTGACACATTTCTTCTAAGCTTCTATAACTAGGGTATCATCGCGTCGAGTTTCGTCTAATCACATAAGATACAATAGTCGTTCTTCCTCAACAGAAGTGTTTGGTAGGAGTTCAACAACTAGTTTTAAGGAGGGTATCTCGCATTCAATTGGGAGAATATCTTCCAAACCATAGACTAACCCAAAAGGTGTAAACCCAGTAGAAGATTTGACGGATGTCCAGTAAGCCCACAATGCTGAAAACAACATTGTGTGCCAAGTTGTTTTGTGAATCCCTATCATTCATTAGAGCATAGTTACGAGAACTTTGTTAATTGCTTTGACTTGGTCGTTGGCTTGTGGGTAATAGGGCGTTGAGTTATCATGGCGAAGACCCAACTTTTCTGCAAGTTCGGACATCATGAAGTTTCTGAAGTGGCTACTGTGATCAGTGACGATAGCTTAGGGAACACCAAAACGAGCTATTATGTGATTAAAAATAAATAATGCTGCGGTCTTTCCAGTGTTGTCAAATGTCGGCATCGCCTCGACCCATTTCGTAAAGTAATCGACTGCTACAATGATATAACCATGCCCCCCGACCGAGTGAGGGTGACATGTCATGAAATCGATGCCCCATTTCGCAAAGGGACCAACAGAGACCACAGGGTGAATAGGAGTAGGATGTGACCGTATCTTCTGATTATAGGTTTGGCAAGCATGGCATTTTTGAACGACGATTATGCAGTCGTTAAACAAAGAAGGCCAAAAATACCCTGCTCGTAAGATCTTATGGGCAGTAGCATACCTAGACATATGACCACCACATGCTCCAGAATGGAAATCATTCAGATCTTTCTCAGCTTCGTCGAAAAAAAAAGTCAATCCCCCAACGATAAAGAGTATGCCCGAGGATAATGTATTGACGAGCTTGATAGCGTATGTGACGTCGGTTAGTACTAGACAAAGTTGGCTGGAAAGTTTAGGTTTGGAGATATATAATGATATCACCATTCCAAAGATCATCAGTGCTAATAAGGAAAAGAGATTCATCGGGTAATGAATCCGCTGCTATTGTTTCCATTTCAGAATGGGGAAAGTCGCATATCAACTCAGCAAAAACTAAGGACTTCTTGGACTTGGCACGTTCGAATGCCAAGTCAAACTCCTGGAGAATCACAATCCATTTGGAGTATTTTCCCCCTAGCAATTGACGGATAAGAATGTGTTGCATAGGGTTGCAGTGAGAAATCACTGTAGTCTTGCACGAGAGGATATAGTGCCGAAAGCGTTGGATGGCTTGGACGGAAACCGAGGCCAGTTTTTCGACATGTAAATACTTGATTTCAGTAGGCGTTAGACTTCAAATCAAGTAGTAAATAACATGTTCATCGTTAGCATCATCCTCTTGGACGAGAACCATACCAATGGTGTAATATGAGGTAGCAAGGTAGAGGAAATAACCGCGACTGTAATCGGGGGGAAAGAGAAGCGGAGCACGCGTTAGGGACAATTTCAAAGTTTCAAAAGCAATGTTGGCTATGGTATCCCAGACGAACTCTGAATCCTTTTTTAATAGCCGCGTAAATCCACGAGTGATCTCGGCATAATTCGGGATAAAACGATGAAGAATGTTTTCTTTCCCCCGTAAACTTTGCAACTGGAAAAGTGTAGAAGGAGGAGGGAGAATAAGGATCGCCTCAACCTTTAAAGGATCCACCCAGATCCCTTGACGCAAAACTATAAAACCTAGAAAGCGGCCGGATTCCACGCAGAAAACGCACTTATGAGGATTTAAACGTATCTGGTAGAACCAACAGCGAACGAAAATGGCTCGGAGGTGGGTTGGGTGATCGAATCGATGCATTGAGTGAGTGGGTAAATCGTCCAAATATGGTTGAACGATGTGCTGGATATCATGGAAAGCATAAGACATAGCGTGTTGAAAATTTGCGCTAGCGTTCTTGAGACCGAAAGGAAGTTTCTGATAGGAAAAATTACCCCAAGGACAAATAAAAGCAGTCTTCTGTTGATCATCAGGAACAATGTTGATTTGATTATACCCAGAGAAACCATCCATGAGAGAGAATATTTCACTTTCGGCGCAATCATCGACAATCTGATCGACGAAGGGGGTAAGAAAGTTGTCTTTGGGACAAGCTTTGTTGATATCCCTATAATCAACGCATACATGAATGGTGCCTTGTTTCTTGTCAATCGGGACAAGATTGGAAACCCAGTCTGTGAGAGCCACCGGATAAATAAAGTCAACTTTCAGAAGTTTCTTGACTTCAATCTTGATAGCAGCCGCTTTACGTGGGTGAACTGGACGAAGGCGTTGCCGGGCGGACTTAGCATCGGGGTATGTCTTTATCTCATGTATCACAATCTCAGGGCCGATACCCAACATTTCTTCATAACTCCAGGCGAAGATGTCACGAAACTCTTTGAAAAGGGATGTGTAGGTGACAATTTCGTTAGAAGAACATGAAGCTCCGATATGGACATTTTTGACAATCCCAGGTTTGATGGATATGTCAAGGGGAATAGTGGGTGAGATATTGCTTAAGTTCCCTTCAGAAAACACATCATGTGTAGACTCGGGAATGGTCGAGATGACGACAACGGTTGACGGGGTCGAAATCCATTGATAGTTCTCAATGATATGTTGCTCCAGAAAGAGGATGGAACGATGATGCCCATCGTCCCAAGGGGTGTCCTCCATTACATACATGATCATCTCATTTGTGGGAAAAATGACACGGAAAGGATCGAGAGACAACTCACCAAGAGAAGGGGTAGAAGGCTTTGCCGATTGAATGGCCTGATAGGTGGATTCAACTAGACTTAATGACATTTCATCGCTGAAACGAAGATGATCTCCAGGGTCAGGTAGTATCCAGGGGTCATGAGATGCAGGAAGTTTGTGAGGTGAAGTAGAGATCATGTTGATTGAAGAAACAAACGGGCATGGAACATCGGGCGGTGGAATGGGGAAAGTGCCCATTAACGAAGAATCTTTTAGAAGACATACACTGATGTTCTCATAACCCAGTGGGGTTTTAGCGATGAACAGTACATTGCCAGTATGCGTATCGGAATTAAAGAAGGCTAGTTGTTCGACGGTAATGACCTTACCTTGATGTGGGAAATGTACCACATGGAAAAGGGTCGACATAACTGTGCATATGGAATCGATCCAGATGCGGCCAAGCAGAAGATTGTAATTAAGGGGAGCATCAAATACTTCCACTTCGACCTGGACCATTTTGCCTTCTAACGTGATGGGAAACAAAGGAAGAAAACCGTAGGGCTTAAAACCAGAGCCGTTGAAGGCTTTAAGAGTGTTCTGGGATTCATTCAAAGAAGGAGAGCCAATAGCTTTCCAACAAGCAAGAGACATAACACATGTTGAGGCGCCCTCGTCGATAACGGTTCGACAAATGTTTTTGTCAGAGACAACCACTTAGATCTGGAATGCAAGTTGAGGGGGTAACATTGGAATGTGATCTTCCAAGTCAAATATTAGTAAATTCGTATCCGTAGAATCGATTCCACCGATAGCTTTCAAAAATGCCTTCTGTTGTGCGGGACAAGTTTGAAGGACTTCAAGGGATGACATCGTAGAAGGTGCTTGGGCCATATCTTCGACAATGCTGTAGTTTAGGGCTGCACGAGCATGAGGATTGAAAGACAATTTTCAAATGACGCCCTTTGGGGGGGGTCGAAGAACTGTGTCGAGGCTCGGTCGTTTGAGATGAAGAGGACCGTTGGTAGGTGGAGTCGCGGGAGAGGGTTGTACTGAGGAAGGGGGTAGATCATCAACCTTCTCTTTAGAGTAAGAATAATCTTTGGCTCGAGTAGTGAGTGCAATGTCGCTCTTCTTTGAATCACCAGTACACATCAAAACATAAGATGTAGTAGAAGACAAGGGTTGTTCATGAATGACCAACTAAGCCTGTTGTTGAGACGGGAAGGGTTGGGACAAACTGGCCGAAGCAGGTGGTTTTGGAGCTCCTTGAAGGAACTTAGTGACCTCGGCGCGTCGTGGACAATCCTTCGTGTAGTGATAATCACCACAGATAAGACAAGGGTATCGAGGTTTTCACTTATCCCGATCGTCAACAGGGGTAGTTGTGGTTTTCTCTGCTTGAGAAGTATTTTTTCCCTCCTTATTCTTACCTCTCCCCTTTTTAGATTTATTTTTACTGGCTTGGGTAGATTGGACTGCATTTACCTCAGAAGTCTTGCCGGTGGGAGGAGCAGAATACGGATCATTTTGAACATTAGAAGAAGCAGGTTTGGGGTTTGTGCTTGAGGTAGAATGTGGTTGGGACTGGAAAGTGCCAATCACACCGTCAGTTGCATGCGAGGCAGCTGGAGTAGCTGAAGTTGTGGAAGTGGAAGGACGAGGTAAGTCAGGTAGAAAATCGTAAAGGGTACCCGTTTGCGAGTAAACGAGGTCAAGATATTGAGCACGACTTATAGCCCATTCTTCTATGACCACACCACCCATGGCAATGTCATGACCGATGTCATTCAAAAATGATTTGGTGAACCATTCTTCCAACAACTGATTGAGGAGTTTGAGTTTAATAAGACGTTGTCGCCATCGCCACTCATGAATGTGATCGGATATATGAGTGGCCTTGTTCTATTTGAAAGAAGTCAAAATCTCGGTCCCTGTTTCATAACAAATTGGTAACTGGTAGTGTGTGAGGAAATCCATGGCTAGGGTGTTGAAGTCAGAGAAGAAACCTCGTGGAAATTCTATATACCACTTCATAGCAGAACCTGTGAGGGTTCGTTGAAAAAGACGTAAATGAATAGAGTCATCCATCAATGAGTTGGATGAACACCATAGGTGAAAAGTCATAACATGATTGTTTGGGTCCTCTCCCGCTTTGCTGTTGAATTTAGGAATGTCCGATGGTAGCTTGCCTGGTATAGCAAGCCATTGGGGAGAGTGACGAATTGGATAATTTAAAATCCTTGACAAATCCGGAAGATCCAAAGTGGCTATGAAGGGTAACTATCGATTCACCTACGGGTACTGGTGGCTTTGGGGAGGAAGCCTTGTTGGCAAACTAGTAGGACCATAAGTAGTCTGCATATAATGTGAATACCCAGGCAGATTCGGTAGTGGTTGGAGAGGATAGTAACTCATAGGATTGTACCCTAGAACAAGGGCTTGAGTTTGAGCATTCGCCCCCCAAATGGGATTGAATGAACCTGGATATGGTTGGCCCATACTAGGGATTATTACTGATGCAGATGGAAACTGCTGCCCCCCAGTCGATTGAGGAGGATGTTGTATCAACTGATTCCAATACTAGGCCAATACAGAGGGATGTCTTACCCATAAGGTGGGGTCAGTCCTCCCATTGAAGGCGGTGTTCCAATTGGAGGTAGTTTTCCAATTGGGGGTTGTGTTCCAATTGGGATTTGTGCGCCAAAAGGAATTTGCCCGCTGAAAGGGGGTTGATTCGTACCACCTTGGTGAAATTGTCCACCAACCGGAATCTAGTAATTTGGAGTGAATGACAGAATAGCGCAACTAGGATTAATACTGCCAGTAGAAGATGAAGAAGGTACTCCAAAATGAAATTGAGGGAGTGTTGGAATAAAACCGGGAAGAGAATGCCCAGAAGAAGAAGGACCACTAGGAGAGTCGGATGGGGTTTGCATAGGAGTGTGAATGGAAGCATTCAACGCACGGTACCTGGGTGGTAGTGTCGGAGTGACGTTGGGTGTTCGTGGTGTGTTTATGGGAGCAAGACTAACCGCAGTAAACCCGGTTGGAACACTCGTAGTATCTGTGAGATGGGCCATTTTGGCAGGGATGATAAAGTGATAGGTGATAGTCAATGGTACTGTCTCTGGACTAGAGATTTCAGAAATCATAGGTGGGTTGATTTTGGAAATCACAGGTGAACCTGAACCAAAAAGGTCTCGTCGGAAAACACCTGTAGACCAAAAAAGATCTTGGCCTTCTATGCCTGGAAAGGGTCCAACTGGTGATCCAGAAGACGTAACAACTAAGTCTCCAGAAGAATTCAGTCGCATAAACGGTCGCTTAGAATCAGGGTGAAGTCGAAAGTCCTCTCTAGTATTGGTAATTCGAAAATGTTCTAGAGAGTCAGTTCGTTCCACTTGTGGCGTGGTAATGACTGTGACTTCACTTTGCTGAGGAGAGCCCTCAGGTGTACTTGTAGGCAAGGGTTGAGAACCTTCCAGATGCTCTGGAGATAAACCCTGCATTCTATGTGAATGACGTGGAGGAGATATTCTAAACGAGTGACAAACTTCATGAAGAAAACCGTATGGTCAACTTTGGTAAACAAACAACACACGCTAGTAAACAAAATCTAGGAAGCAACACCATGCAAACAAGACCTTCTAATTCTGAAGTCACTAGTTGGTGATGAAATCCAACGTCACAACAACGAGATGAGAAGGGGCTGGGCTAGGGTGGAAAATTTACACTGACGACCTTCTTAACGAACTTACACCCTAGTGCAAGCTCCCACACATAATCGTGGGTATACCCTCCAAGGAGCCCGAGTGAGTTTGGTCAATGTCAATTCTAGGTACCGTGAAGACTTTCCCCTTCACAGTCACTTCATGTAAGAACGTAGAAAGATAGGCCACTAAAGTTACCACTGACAACAATAAATCTTGGGGGAATGGTCGACAGTCCGATCCACACGCAAGGGCAGGGTAGCTATCCCGAAATCAACTCAAAAGGCTTCCACTCATCATTGTGGGTATAACTCCGAGTGATCCCTGTAATACGTGCAATCTCTACACTGATATCAACAAAGCAGGGTGAGTAACTCTGCCAATATCAATGCGACCTCGTGTTTGACCCTTGTGTGAGAAGGGCTTCCCAGGACAAGATGTTGCAAATGGAATTTAACACTCCCTAACACAAGATGTTGTTGTGTGTTTTGTGCTTTGGAGAGTGTATCTCTCTTCCTACTCCAAATCTCTAGCCTAGCTAAATGTTGGTGTAATAGAGCCCTAGAAAAGAGTTACTAGGTAAATTTTACAGTTGCGCAGTGTTGTTAAGAGTTGTTGTTTACTCAAAGGAAACAAAGATGAAACTTATGTTGTATAAGACTCTGACCCAATGATGCATGGATGAGAATGAAATATAGCAATTTTTGTTCAATGAATGCTATGTACGGGAGGGAAAGAGAAGTTTTTCGGATCAAACTTTGAACTACAAGACACAATTTCCTTTAAAATGCAAATGCAACAAATCACGCATCAATAACCATTCTCTATTGTTTCTTTTTCAATAATTTCAACAATTGATTTTCAATGTTTTCGAAAATGAAAATGATTTTGAAGGAAAAACGTTTGTTCACTTTTCAAAAAGGACCTACACCCTGATGGTGAGAGTGCAAAAAATCAAAAACCAATGAAAAAGTAGTAATAAAAACCCAAACCACTCTTTCAATGAAAACAAAAATAAGAAGCAAACGAATCTAGTCTTTTCAATTGCATAAGAAAAATGATATTTCAAACAATGGGAAAATGATAAAGACAAAGAAACTCAACTTTCAACCGATTGCCGGTCCTTAACCAAAAAAGCACACTCAGATTCCGAAATCAAAGAGTATGGCTTTGCCAAGAAAATTCAAGAAACAAAAGTCAAGAACAATGTGACAGGAAGAGCCTTTGAAATCCTAAGACTATTCATGCACAAGAAATGAAGACAAGAGAACATCAATCAATGGTCCAAGAAACTCTTTTGAGACATCTAAACTGATCTGGGCAATTCAAGATGCAAAAACTCAAATCCAAAAGTTTGAAAAAATGAGTTCGCAGGCTGGAAATATTACATAGTGTGAGAATTAGTGATTATTGCAGGTGAGCTTTGAGCAAAGTGTGAGAACCTCACACTAAACCTAAAGGCAGGGTGCGAACTCAGTATGTTCTCGCAGGCTACTGTGGAGTGCAGTGCGAGAATGTCTG
Organism: Picea glauca; assembly: GCA_000966675.3. Taxonomy (NCBI): domain Eukaryota; kingdom Viridiplantae; phylum Streptophyta; class Pinopsida; order Pinales; family Pinaceae; genus Picea; species Picea glauca. Next base: position 66,830 of record JZKD02S1602417.1, read on the forward strand.
AAACTAGTCAAATTTTTGGAAAATGACACAAAATTTGAAGAGGCCTATGGACCCAGAGGGTTTATCAGGGTATCTTGAAGACTCAGAGATTGATATGAATGGAGAAATTTAAGTCAAGAGAAAATGGCCAAGGAAAAATACCCAAAACCACAAGAAAACAGGTTATTTTTCCCCAGCGGAGTCACCAATTTTGTTATCGGACTAATCGGTAGGTGCAGACACTAATAGATCTCCCTAGATCCACCTGGATCTAGAAAAAAATAGGACATGACATGACTCTTTCCCTAAGTTTTGACCATTGAATCAGCTAGTAGGAAGGAACAAGTAACATACCTTAGTATCGCTTCCTAGGGTCTCTGTTGCTCCTGCTTCGCTCCGGTGCTCCCATGAAGTCAAGACCAAGACAACACAAACCAACCAAAGTGAAGATAGCAAAATATATTCAACTGTCAACTTATGTGTATGATCAAGGAATTACACAATAAAGTGAGAATAGCTTT